>PVJO010002722.1:0-137444 GCA_004026905.1 Hystrix cristata | reverse complement strand
CTATAACTGTAAATAAGGACAAAGAGATGTAATTGATATTATATAAAAGGAGGACGGTGCGCAGAGGAGAGGAATACTAGAAAGAAAGAAGGGGAAAAGCAGAAAGGCAACAGGGGAAAGAGAGGGGAAAGGGAAAATATGGAAAATGATGAATGAACCTGCTGTAAATAGGGAGGGAGGGAGCAGAGGGGAGGGGCGGGGGAGGGGGGAGAACCAAGATGCATCATGTATAGGTACAGAATAATTGCAATGAATGTGACCATTGTATGTAGAATGTACCAATACATGTCCTTGGTTTAAAAAAAAAAGATAGAGAATATAAAAAAAATAAATTTAACCAAAGAGATAAAAGATCTATACAATAAAAATTATAAAACGTTGATGAAAGAAGTTGAAGAGGACACAAAAAAGTGGGAAGACATCCTCTGTTCATGAATTAGAAAAATCAATACTGTTAAACATGTCCATACTACCCAAAGCAATCTACATATTCAGTGTAATCGCTATCAAAATACCAATAACATTCTACCAATGACAGAACTAGAAAAAACAAATCTAAAATTTATATGGAACCACACATCCTTCTAGAGACTTTAAAGCGTCTCTAGATTACATAATAATAATTTATACAATGGAAACACTTTGGAAATAGTTATTATACTGTATCGTTTAAGGCATAATGACAAGGGGAAAAGTGTGTACATGTTTAGTACAGATGTCATTTCTTTCCCCAAATGTTTGCAAGCCACAGTTGGTTGAACACGTGGGGGATATAGAGAACTGACTCTCCTTGTCTCCCTTCCAGCCTGGGGTTCTGGGGGATCGCTGAGTCTTCCTGAGGGCCACACAGACACCAGACACCCATGCCTAGTGCCCCAGCAATCACGCAGCTTCTCTACCCACCCAGACTTGTCCCTGTCCCTGCCAGATTGCCACCAAGCCTCTTCGCCCTGCTTCTGGCGTTCATGGCTGGACGGCATGGCCAGGTTCCCTGACAGGTCAACCTGGCAGTTGGCCTTTCTGGATTTCCAGAAATGCATCTACACCTGACCAACGTAGCCTCCCCTGTGGCCTTGCCGGTCACGTGAGAAGACCCCGCCCTGGCTTGCTCCTCAGAACCACCCTCTGGCCCCTCGGCGGGTGTGAGAGGGAACATTTGGCTTTATGCCAGCCTGGGTGCTGCCTGGAGTTTGGGTTTGTCTTCCAAACAGGAAGACAAAATTGAACAGCAGGCTAAAGGAAATAATCAGTAGGAGAGAGAGAATACTAAATCACTTCAGAGGGAGGCGGATTTTTTCAGGAAGCAGAGGCAAAGGATTTATCTTCTGTTGATGGGATGCCTGCGGATGGTTCTCCAGTCACCAAGATCGTCGTGGGGAAGCTCACTGGACTGTGGGATGTGGGATGGCAGTGGGCACAGAAAAGGAGGCGGTGGGGATACCCCAACTGGGATGTTAGAGCTGATGCTGGACATACAGCCGACCCAGTTCTCTGCAGATGCCTTCTGCCTCCAGGGGCAGGGCCAGGGAAGGCGCCTGTAGGTTTGGACTCTGAGTGGGAATGCCCATCTGTACCTTCTCCATACTTGTAGTTCTCCGTGATATCATCCCGCTCATCACTCTGGACGCTCTTAGTGCTGATGAAATTGCCAACAGAAGTCGTGTCCTGGTGAAGCTTCTGCTCCTTCCCTCCGTAGACAAGCCAGGACATGCAGTCAGCATTCACCATGGAAAACACGAAGGGCGTGTCATAGTTCAGATCCACTTCTCCTTCTTTGATGGCTCTGACCGAGGCAGGGCCGCAGCAGTAGAGGCCTGGAGGAGAGTAGGAGTCCTGGGCGGTGGTGGGGGCAGTTTGGGGCAGGCCGGCCAGGGGCAGAAGCAGGTGCTGTGGGAGCGGGCCCTGCCTTCCCTCTGGGTAGCCTCACCATTGCTGGTCTCCTGAGGGGTGGCATCCAACACCTGCCAGCCTCCATATCCAGGCGGGAGGTCCTTCCGGGCCATCCAGCACTCATTCCAGACGTGGAAGTTCCTGAGGGAGAAACCAGAGGAGTCGGTGTAAACTGCAGCCTAGTGAGAGGTAGTCTTGCTTATCTTATTTCTAGAACAAGATAGAAGAGCAGTTGAACTGTTAGATTTAGTGCCCAATGGGCCTGAACCTCTGTGTGAATAGTGGTAGGTTGTCTTCCTGTGAGCATCGATGGCCCCCAGAAAAGAGTGTCCCTCTGTGGACTGTGCGAATAGAGAGTGAAGACTTCAGGTCTACCAAAGCCAAACCTCCTTCACTCTCTCTCAGAAAGGTTCTCATGGCCCCTTCCCTGAAGGTGTCACTGGCTCATACGGGCATTCATGGTCTTGGTGTCCAGAAGTGTGACCCTGGGCCCAGTGGTCAGAACCGTACGCTGACCATTAGATGGAGGAGGCCCAAGGAGGGAAGTGTCCAGCCAGGGTGGAGAGCTCTGCTGACACAAGGATCCTAGACCTCAAAGTGCTTTTGTTCCGGGATTGGCAAGGGGTAGAGGGATGGGTGGAGCAGCGAGCTACGACACGGACTTGCTCTCCTTTCCTGCGTGTGGGGTTTGGCTCAGACATGTGGCCCTAGACATAGACCTAGAGGTCATTGCTCACCAGACAGTATCCTTCTTCTTGTTCTCCAAAATCCTGCCTGTGTGGTCATAGTACTCATCTATGATCAGGTTGCCATCAGTGTCGTGGCCAGAGTCAAAGTTGGTGATCACACGAGTGGGGATCCCCAGGCACCGCATCACTGCAGGAAGGGCAGAAAAGCTACCTGTGGGCTGTGGATTCAGGAACTTGGCGGATTCCTGAACCTGGGGCCGTGGGCCAAGGGAGACATTCATGTGGCATCTTTGGGATGAGGCAGGAGCTGTCCAGGCCGCGCGTTGGTGACGTTTCCAATCTTTCCCCCCATGTCTCGAGCTCACGGGTTGACTGTGAAGGGCAGGATGTTGGCCGCTCTGCCAAGCCCTCAGAGCAAGTTGTCAGGACTCCCGCCTGTGCCAGCAGGGCGCAGCAGGCACACCTTTCCACTGGCAAGTCTCAGCTCTGACTCAGCCTCACTCTCTCCTGGTCTCAAAGTTCCACCTTCAAACCAAAGAGCTGTGATTCTATCTCTTTCTGATGCTAGGACACCTGACCAAGACCATCAGGTGCTTAGGCAGAGGTTCAGTGGCTTGTATTTCCCTTTTACCCTGGAAATATTATTTTGGAAGCTTCTTTAGGAAAGCATCACAGAACAATCCAGGAAGGGAAGGAAGCTATGTAACAAAAGCTTAGAAAAGTGAGTCTGTACCTGGTAGAGAAGTTCTTGAAAGGAGGTAGAGTGTTGTCTTTATTCCTGAGGGGTCGTCATCCCCTCTGCCAGCCAACTTCCCTCTTTGTCCTCTGCCGCATCTCCTTCAATCTGGGCTCTTTTAAGTACAGCAAGATCTGTCCTATCCCGCTACCAAGTGCTCTATCCCCTCAAGTCCAGCAGTGACGGCCCATTCAGTTCAAAAATAATAATACTAACAACAACAGCAGCAGCAAGGACAGTGTCTACTGGCCAGGCATAGTGCTATTTCATGTACATTATACTCAGGATGGCCCACATGGTATTTGCTACTGTCACCTCCATTCTGAAGACAAAGTTTGCTACTTTGAGAGAAGTCCCAAGTCCTGGTTTCCCAAGTATTGTCTGGCTTGTCCCCAATACTCAGAAGCTTCTCCGTAGTAGCGCCACAGTTCAGCATTCTGGAGTTTTCATTTTGTCCTCCACCCCAAGCATTTCCCCAGGTTATCAAGTGTTTGCCAAGAGAGTTCTAGTGGTGGTCGTTTTTGGATATGTAGTTGATTTCTAATATATTTGTGTGATAGTGCTATGATCAATATCTTTGTAGACCAGCACCCTGCTCCCATCCCTGGGGACAGATTCCAAGAAGTAAAATGACTGAGTAAAAAATAGAGATATTTGTTAAAATTATTCACACATACTACTGTTCTTTTTTCTAATGAGCTTGGAGTTTTTAATGTGAACATTGAATTGCTTACAACATTGATTTCAGTGGAGGCTCCTTCTTTTGCTGCTTCTGGGCACACAGCTCTCCAGCCAGCTGCGGGCTGCTGCTGGACAATTTGGGATGAGGAGGAGGGAAGCTTGAGCTGTCCCTTGAGTGGCAGGTCTGACCAGGGCCAAAGAACTAGGGCGGGCAGCGGGCAGTGCCAACAAGTGGGCGGAAGGTGAAGGTGACACAGGATGGGCCCAGAGGGGTGGTGAGTGTTGAAAAACGGCTGCTGAAGAAACATGAGATAAGAGTGAGGCAAGAAAGGAGCGTCGCAGGGGGCATTTAAGCTAACAGTGTCAGGAGAGAGCAGAGGGGACGACAGGAGGAAGTGAGGGTGGGGAGCGGCCTCCTCTCTTCACTCCGATGGGTCCCTAAATGGCTACTCGGCGGCTCTGCGGTGGTATCCTCTCACCTGAAGGTGGTCTGCCGGGCACTTTCCCACCCCAACACAGGCCTAGGCAAAGCACTGGCTTGTCGTGGGTTACCAGTCTGTCTTCCTGAGAACGGGGACTATGTGTTACTCATCTCTGTCATCACGCAGCATCAACGAGATGGGGTGAGGCCTCCTTTGCAGGTTTTGGTGGGTCTCTGCCAGGTGGACGAATGAATAATATCTCATGAACGTTATGTCCACTCTGGTGATTTCTGACTTCAAGGCAGCACTGTGATAATGGCCGGGCGCTATGCACTGGACACCAATTTAACTGTCCAGAGAGCACTGGCCCTGAGTGGAGATGGACTCGCTCTGACCCATTTTGTCTCTTCACCACAGCTTGGGAGAGGACTGGGCTAGGGGCAGACTGTCCTAGGGCAACAGAAGGGAAGATACAACAGGGGAAGATACACAGTTTTTATGCAGTAGCTGAAGTACACGTGAAGGGAGCCAACACTGCTCAGACCTGAAGTTGTGCACATCCGTGCTTCCCTGGGCCTTGCTCCTGCCCTTCTTGCTCAGCCCTGTGAAAAGACCTCACCTGTCCATGGCTTCCTCTCTCTCTCACTTCCGTGCCCAGGACTCCTGAATGTGGCCTCCCTATCACTAAGCACGTCTGCCACTGAACTCGCTGTCCTTTGGTCTTCCCAATCTTCCTTTCCAGTCAAGGGCATCACCACCGCTGTGGGTGTCGGCCACAGTGTCGCACCCTGCACAGGCATGATCTCACTTATTCCTCTCCACCACCCTGGAACTCTCGGCTCTTCAGATGAAGTACTGGAAGATTAGAGAGGCAAGGTCGAGTGGCAGGAAGAAGAAAGTCAAATCAGCATTCAGCGCCGCGTTTCTCCGATCTCAGAGCCTCCCCTGCTCTAACTATAAACCCCACACTGCAGCTGTCCCAGGCCTGCAGTAGCCACACCTTGGTCTCTGCGCACCTTCCCTTGTGAGGTTTTTACCGACAGCACCAGGTTTTCACCAACCTCTCACATATTTGTATCATCTGTGTCACATGCTGAATTAAACTCTCATTTACAGGACCAGGGATTTAGCTCAGTGGTTAGAATACTTGCCTAGCAAGCTCAAGGCCCTGAGTTCGATCCCCGGCACCAAAAACAAAAACCAAAAAAACCTCTCATGTACAGTATCTGTCCAGTCAGCCAAATTACAAATAACCTTAAAGTTGGGCTTGTGTCAGATGCTTCGCTTGCTTTTCTTCATTCCTAGCACAAATCCTGAGTAGGTGCTTAACTTTCTGTTGAAGCAAATCGTCTTTAGCCTGTGAATAAAATTTCTGTAGATTATAGTCCTGATGCCTCATAGTTTGACATGAGATTCAGGTGCCTCTTTCACTGATAATTTTCTGGGATCTCAATGTCTCATAAAGGAACGTACCCTAGCAGGCATTTAGTTGTGCACATGCGCGCACAAGCACACACACACTCACTGACAATGTGCAGAGACGGACGAGATTTCAGAGTCAGGCAGAACTACAGTTTCCAAAGCTATGCGGCACCACACTCCCGGCATTAACCATTATGCTTCTTCATTCGGCGATAAGCATTGAGCCTTAATATGACCAAGCACTGGGTTAGAAGCAGAGGATGCAAAACTGAAAGCCCCTGAGACCCTGAAGGAGAAAAACTTCACTTTCTTCGCAGTGCTGGAAACTGAACCCAGGGCTTCAAACATGATAAGCAAATGCTCTACCATTGAGCTGCATCCCCAACCCCTTTATTTACACACACACACATGCGCGTACACACACACACACACACATACACACACACATATATACATTTTTTTTTTTTGAGACCAGGTCTCACTAAGTTTTTTAGGCTGGCCTTGAACTTGCCATCTTCCTGCCTCAGCCTCCCAAGTAGCTGGGATTTCAGGCGTGCGCCACCCCATTCTGCACAACCTCACTCCTGACTGGTGGTAGACACCATCCAGATGGTATATGAAAGAACCAAGTGTGTTTCAGAGCGGGCTGTGAAAGCTTCTGACCAGTTCTTTCCCTACTCCTAGTGTGGACAGAGGGCTGCAATTTTACAAGAAAAATCAGAGGAAAGGAAGAGTTCAACTTATTGAAACTCATTTGGTTCAGCTCTGCTGTTATAATTCCAGGGCTTCTAGTGAAACATGCAGTCAATCCTCCAGCTCATGGAGTCAAAGTGATTACCTGTAAATGTAATGATTTTCTTTTTGGTTTTTTTTGGTGCTGGGGATTGAACTCAAGGCCTTGTGCTTGCAAGGCATGCGCTCTAACCACTGAGCTAAATCCCCAGCCCAAATGTGATGACTTTTGTCACTTTAAAATTTCTTCAGCCAGCCGTGGTGGCACATGCCTGTAATCCCGTAACCCCAGCACTTGGAAGGCAGAGGCAGGCGAATTGCTGCAAGTTCGAGGTCAGCCTGGGCTACATAGTGAGTTCAAGGCCAGCCTGGACTACATAGCAAGACCCTGTCTCAAAAAAACAGAAAATAATAAAAATAAATTTATCACTGAACACGTTGTTTCCATATGATAAAAATATTACTTCCTGTTCCTCTTCCTGTTACAGCAAATGTTACAGCTCTTCAAGAAACCAAGTGCCCCTCAGAGAGCTGGAGAACTCAGGTTTACTTACATTGACGGACCCAGCGGAGTTTTACACTCTAAAACCAGGGCCCCAAACTAACAAAGAGAGCAGAATTTATTTGTGAAACCCTGCCCCACTGAGATTTTTAGGGTATAAACTAAATTCATTGATTGGACATACCACTTTTCACCTTATTTGAATACACGCATTGGTTGATTGTGTTGGTTACAACTTTCACCTACTTTGCTTAAGAATGTAGCCCCCTCATTCTTTAAGGATGCCTGTTGTGTCAGTTTGTTTAGTCTTGCTGTGTATCTTTACCTTCTTTATAAGCAAGGGCTCAAGGCCAGCCCTCCTTAACATAACAGACACAGTTTGAACATCTGTCACATCTTTGTGGTACCTCTGCACCAAGAACAAGGTAGGGTGGGGTATTGTGACATCTACTCTCATCAACGGGGCGTGAAGGGGGTGAGGCAGTAATTCTGGTGCAGCTGCAGATACTCTAAGAGAATAGAAAAATGTCTTGGGTCTGCTGTCAGTCAGGGCAGCTGCAAACCCTGAGAGCAAGACTGACAAATGACAGCGGCGGGGCAGGGGTGCTGCAAGGCAGACTTATAAAACAAAACACATGTTATTTAGACAAAATTTCAGTTTTTCCCCTCAATCCTACACCTTTAATTGTCCCTTAAAACCAAGATGCTCTTGGGCTTTCAGATATGCTATTATGAGGTCGTATTTAAATTGTTCTCTTCTATCTGCAATGACTATGAAATAAAATCTGATTTGCTCTCTTAATAGCATTGTTTTTAATTAGGTGGTCAGGGTCTTGCTTTGTTGCTCAGACTGGTCTCAAACTGCTGAGCTCAAGTGATCCTCCTGCCTCAGCCTCCCAAGGAGCTAGGGACTATGGGTACTCCCCACAGCACCCTGCTCTTCAAAAGTACCTTAAATATGCAAAGGTATAGCATCTGTTTTCCATGACAGTAGCCAGTCTTCTCGCATACCCTAGAGCAAAGCCTTACCCAAATTATTTTTTGATAACAGGACACCCATACACCCCAGACACTGAGTTCTGTCTGCTATTAAGAAGCACAGTGGAGCACTGTTTATGGAGAAACAGAAAATAGAATCAAGGCTATCGACTTTTAAGGGGCAAAGTACAGAGTACAGGACCTACATGACAAGTGTGTTAGACAAGATCGCAGCTCAGTTTCCTTGCAGTCAGGACCTGTCCCGTGGCCCCGTGGCCCTGTGGGGATTTGTCCCCTGGGAATGTCCTAATGCTAGCAGAAGCCCCTTCACAACGAGTGCTCCTGTAGTTCATTGTCTCCGTCCTCAGAGTCGGGCCAGGAGGACAGAGAGAAAAACTTCAGCTGCTGACAGAGTGTAGAAAATTGGAAGGTTGGTTGACAAGGAACAGCCCCTCTCTAAAAATGCTTAATTTGAGTATTCCGAGCCTTTATGTCCAACTCTCAGTTACAAGACAAGGAACAGAGGCAGAAGAAGACCAACAATGCAATGAAGCCCTCAGAGAAACCCAAAAAATAGAGTCTGCCAGACAATGTACAGAATAAGAAGTCTTCCAATTAAAAGAGACACAAAGGACATTACGACCACATGCAGTGTTGGTTCCAGATTAGATTCTGGGTTGGACAAACAAACAGTACAGGGAAAAACAACAGTTGTAGCCTCACTCTTGCTACCCCACCAGCAAAGGCCAGACCACACCAGCCAGGGATCAAGGTCAACATGAACGATGATACATTCAACACATTCAATCACAATGCTACATATTAAACACATGAAATGTTTTGTGGGCACAGGAGTGCAGCTCAGTGGTGGAGCACTTTCCTGGCATGCACGAGGCCCCGGATTCCCCGCTGAGATCCACCCCCGAAAAGAAAAATGTTCTGTGGCAGCAAGTGAGCGGAAGTGAATTATGGGATAACAAGAGGAAATTTTTTTTTTTGAGAGTGCTGGTGATCAAACTCAGGGCCTTGAGCTCGCTAGGTAAGCACTCTACCACTGAGCTAAATCCCCAACCCCAACAGGAGGAAATTATTTTTAAAAGAGAGGCCTGAAGTAGGCCAGTTATCATCATGCTCTAACGTGAAGTGTATGATTAGTTTAACCCTAAATAGTCCAAGAAAGAAAAGAAGAGAATAAAATAGAAACATAAGAAAATAGTAAAGGGAAAAAGTGGTAGAGAGGATGAGGAACTGAAGTGTGGACCTGGCTAGAAATACCTTTGAGCAAGATTTCACCAAACCACAGGAGCCCAAGAGGACGTTATTAAAACAGTATCAGATTAATTACAATAGCTTTTGCAGTAATTAGGTAAAACTAGGTGCCAGACTTCTTTCTAAATACATGTCACGTGTTAACCCACAACTCTGTTAGGGAACATCCCTACAATCTTGCTGTCTCATAAATTAATGAAAGGTAACAATAGGTATCTGCTCAAGTCAGGGCACTGCACAAAAGAAACTCTGGACTGGGATCTAAAGAAGGTTTGGGGCAAAATAGTGCACCAGCCCCTTGGCTGTAGTTCCTTCTTTGAAACTTAGGACTCGGTAAAAATAATGAGCACAAGAACTCTATTGACATGAGGATGAGGTACTTCACAGAGGCCCCTGCAATTACATTAGAAAAAGTCTTAGAGAAGAGCTAGCTTGGGGGTTCATGGAAAGTTCTGAGTATGTTGCTGCAAGCCAAATCCTAAGTGGGGATCCAATAGTAGAAGATACATAACAGGGCTGCTTTGTTTGAAGACGGGAGGCCCAAGTGCCCAGCCCACAACCTCCCTTGAGTCACACCAGTCCCACTGCCCCTTCCCAGTATGACTCCCAAGGCCTGTGGCCCTGGTTTACAGGGAAGGAGATGGCCCACAGACCTGCCACAGTCACACATCGATGTCTTCCTGCCCACCTCTTTGCTGCCCACCCCTCAATCCTACGCATATTCCTAAGAGCCTATTTTTTCTTTATTCTCAAAGAACTTTCTTGAGATACAATTCACATACTATAAAGACCATCCTTGAAAGTGTACAACGAGGTAGTTTGTAATAGAGTCACAGGCTGTGCGACAATCCCTACTATCAAGTCCTAGAACATTTTCATCATCTCAGAAAGAAACCCCGTATGTATCAGCAGTCTCTGCCCATTATTCCTCTCCACCACCCTAAGCAACCACGACTGTACCGGCCTATTCTGAATACTGTGCGTGTGTGGAATCACACAGCCTTTTGAGCCTTGGCTTTGGGGAGAGTTTTCAGGCAACCAAACATTGCCATCTCTGCTGTATGCACACAAAGACTCCTCTTGTGACTCTTCTTCTACAGGAAATTGGGGTCAATGTGTTTGATATTTTAAATGGCAACACAGGGAGGGAGGGCTGCTGAGGCGAGATCACACTTTTGGGTCACTTCAAGCTTTGGTTTTATTTTCTGTGAAATGGCTGTAATAATACTTGCCATTCAGGTAGTGGGAGAAACAACAAAAGTTCTCAGTATGTGCCTGAAGCACAGAGTACCGCACAAAGGACAGCTGCTAGCAGGGTTCCGAAGCAGGACAGTCTGGTAGTTACAGTGTGGCCCCGAACACCAGCCAGGTTTGGGGTGAGACTGGCTCTGTCGTTCAATGTCCTGTTCTGCCAAACAGAGATGATGAAGAACCTGCTTTGTAAAGAAGTGTGGGGGATCAGCCAAGACAACTCGAGCTGATGCTTACGGAGGCTCACTGTAGCTAGGCATGGTCCATGTGTGAGCTCACTCAGTCCCTTCAATAATGTAGGTGGGAAGTACTGATTGCTTTCCATGTCACACATCTGAGGAAACTGAGGCACAAGTTAAGTAACTTGTCCAAGGTTACTCAGACAATTAATGGTAGTGTTAGTTTTTAAAGTAGTGCCTCTCCTTCTCTGTGGTTTGCTTGCACAGTTTTAATTACCTTAAGTCAATCACTATCCAAAAATTTTAAATGGAAAGTTTAAGAAATATGCAACTTACTAGTTTTAAATTATGCATTGTTCTTACTAGTTTTAAATTCAGCACTGTGCACTGAAATCCCAAGCCACTCTGTGCAACGCATGAATCGCCCCTTTGTCTATCACGTATGTTGTGTCTCTTTGTAGATGCCTTTGTCTGTGTTGTTTGTATTAGCCACACACTGGTCACTTAGTGGCAGTCTAGTTTATCAAATCACCTGTCAAGGTATCACGCTGCTTATGTTCAAGTAACTCTTATTTTATTTCATAATGGCTCCAAAGCACAGACATAGAGATGCTGACAATTTCATTATGGCCTACTGTCATAATTGTTCTATTTACTATTTGTTATTGTTGTTAATCTCTTACTATGTCTAACCTGTAAGCTAAACTGTATACTGGGCATGGTGGCGCACAACTGTAATCCCAGCACCCTGGGAGGCTGAGGCAGGAGGAGCTCAAGTTCGAGCCCAGCCCAGGCAATTTAGCAACTTAGTGAGACCCTGTCTCAAAAAATAATAAAAAAAGCTTGGAACATAATTTAGTATGAAAACCCTGGGTTCAATCCTTAGCACCACTAAACAAACAAACACACACACACAAACAAAAAACCCCATCTTTATCATAGGTGGGTATGTATAAGAAAAGCATAGTATACATATATAGAATTCAGTACTGTCCACAGTTTGGGAATCCACTGGGGTCCTGGAGTGCATCCTCTGGATGAGGGGCCCTACGGTAGCCCCAAGCAGTCTGTTCCAGGGTCCACATGCTTCTTCGCCCTTTCTTTAGTCTACCAAGGTTTTGGCACAGTGCTTAGCACAAATGAAGTCCCAAATAAACATGAACTATTGTGATTACGGAATAATGACATTTTTAAAAACATACTCTCACAAATGCAGTGGGTTAAAGAATTCAGCTGTTTTTATCTTCGCTAGAGGAAAGATGAGTCTTTCCCATCTTTGTATCTAGGAGTACTTAGGACACACTGGCCCAAATTGAGAACTCAAGTCTTCCTGGAGTTTTCAAAACGATGCATTTATTCATACACAACACGGTGGCCTTTTGAGGAAGACTGGCTGAGCTGCAGCTGGACTGGGCCACATTTGAGCCCCTTTGCCCAAATCCTTGTTCCCCAGGTCACTGCAAGGCCATGACTCCCACAAACATTTTAATCGGTCTGTTTATTGTTGCATAATTTCCATTCTCTGACTTCACTTCATTACCCTATTTCAGACACCACACCCAGACCTGGCTCTCTCTCTCTCTCTCCACATGCACACCAGGCCCATTGCACAATTTTTCCACACACTGAAAGTTTCCCTCTTTATTTTGCACAGATCCACCCTGCCTGTCAGCTCTCTGAGCGACTCCAACCTCTCACTTTACCCCAACCTTGCTGCCTTTTGCTATCAGAGGTGTTGGATAGTCTTCCCGTGCTGAACCATCAAAGCATCCAGCTCAACACCAGACTGTGCAGCTGCAGAGGAGCCAAGAACTAGGATTTCTCCATCAGCTGTCTGAAGTCACTCTCTGTCAGTGTGGACAGAGTCCCCTCAGGCCCTTGGACAGAGGCTGGGTGCTGCTGTCTTCTCAGCAACCCGGGGCTCTCTGGGATTCCTCCGGGGCTGTCACAGTCCTCCAAGAGCCCAGAGACAGGCCCAGCACACAGGTGCACACACACTGCACCAAGCCTGCCACGCAGGGACTTCCTACACAGAAGGCCTGAGCCCTCCATAAACAGTTACGGCCAGACCTGCCCGGCCTCCCTGGACTCCACTAGAGTCCTGTGAGCAAAAGCTTAATTGGCCTCTTGCAGCTAACACGAGTAATAGCTGACTGACTGTGACCAACTCAGGCACCCAGATGTGCGTGCCGAGAGGCTGAGTACTGGCCCGGCACGGGGCAGAGAGAGGGTGAGGACTATGAACCAGAACATGGCCTGGGTGAGGCCAAAGGCCTCTTCCTGTCCCCTCTGGAGTGTGATTCACTTCTAGCTGTTACTTCCCTCAAGATTTCCTCCCTGACTTCCTTCTGCTTGCTCCTCTTGCCACACACATACCAACTTCCATTTGCTGTCTTCACTATGGATTTTTTCGCTGCTTTTTTGCTAATGTGGCACTCACTCCCTATTAGAAGAGTTGATATCCATTTTGCCCCCATCCCCCAACTCCTTGGCCTGAGTCAGAACTCCAGTCCTCCCTGACTTTGTGAGAACCCTAAGTTCAAGGTCATCTTACTCAGGCTGCCATCTTGCTCTAACCCCATGGTCCCCAAGCCCTGCTCAGACACACCTTTCCCTTCCCCACACAGGTGGGGTGCAATTCACTTTGTAAGCTTGCTCATTACTTGGCCTTCCATTTCATTTCTCTCTTGGACTTGGCTGATTCTCAGCCAGTCTCTTAGGAATATTCTCTTAGGTTGCCTGAGCTCAGAAGAAGGGAAGGGTGCCGATCCTAGGGATGTGATTTCCAGCTCAGAGCCACTGCCTGAAATCAGCCCAGATTTGTGAAGCACGAGATCAGCAGCAAGACGCTATATAGGAAGTTTTCCTCCAAATGTCCTTTGGTGGGAGCTGTGAGACTGAGACGCGAATAGTTCAGGGGGCTCTTGTGTGAGCTGCTGTTTACTTTTGGTCTTTCCCCGGGGTCCCTTTCTGCCTCCTACCTGTGCACATGACAGCGGCAAAGACCCAGCACTGCCCATAGCGCACCGGCTGGCAGCCTGTGGCGTGCCACTGCTTTAGGATGGCCACGCTGCCGGTCCACTCGGCGGGGTTGACGCCATCTATGTAATTCTCGCTCCAGTTTCCATTGAGCACCCCATTGTCGTCGTTGCTGTTGATCTAAAGAGAAGCCATACACAGAAGCATGAGCTACATCCTTTCTTCCAACAGGATGTGGTGCGTGGGCTGCCTTGGGATGTTTGGGAATTAACAGAGGTGAGGGCCTATGCCCAGCTGCCTCAGAGATCAGTCAAGAAAACTTGTTTTCCACATTTTGATGTCAGTCTTAACCAAAGTGGCTTTGCCAGAGGGCCCAACCCCTCAGCTCCTCACTGCCCCATGCCGGGGCAGCTGAGACAGGCACGGGCTCCCCGCGTGGCTTCTCGCTCCCTGGCAGGCTGGGGACCTCACCATGGCGCACACCACTCTGCTGATGTAGACGGGGTTCCCCCGCAGGGCGCAGTCTGTGGCTGGGTCGATCTGGAAGTTTAGGCTCTTGTCTAGCAGCTCCAGGCAGACGTCTATGATATTCTCTTCAAACTGCAAGAGGAGGTGCAGAGCTAGAGGTCCTGGTGGACCATGTGGATGCCATGTAAGGAAACACACACCATGCCCCGTCCTGCTCCCCAGTGGTGTGTCTGTGGAATACAAACTTATCCAAAAGTAACCATGTCAAAGACAACAGCCAACATCCAAGGCACTTGTGGGGTTTCTAAGCTCTGGGTCACAACCCACCTGGTGTGTGTGCTCTGAAAGTCAAATCCTTCCCTCTATCCATTATTTTGAGGTGATTGTTGCTACTGCAAAACCCAGCTACTGCTGGTTTTTGTTCTTGGTTTCTTTCTTTTCCAGTGAGTCCGCCTCGCTGAAAAGCCCATTTCTCCCTCTCCTCCCCTCTGTCTCCACACTCCTGGAGCCCTTTCTATGTTCTTGCTAAAACCAGGCCGCCTCTTTTCTGTATTCACCTGTGACCAGCTTATCATTGGCGTCCAGGCTGAGGGGATGGTGCAAACTGCCATGGTCCCCACAGCTGCATGGGGCTCTGGCCTGGCCAGTCGCAGGCGAGGAGTGGATCGTCTAGCCCAGGTAGCCCAGCTCCTCCCGGCTCTTCGGGCCTAGTGTGCCACCATTCCCCAGGCATGACCCAAACCTGACCACAGCTTCCAGCTGGAGGGTGGGGATCTCGGCCTCAGTCTCCCTAATCTGACGACGTCGAGGTGCATCTTCCCTGCCCGAGGATGTGATCTACCTCAGTCTGACTCTTTTCACAGCCTTGGACCCCAGGCGGAGCACAGTGCCTCACACATAGTAGGGGCAGCACATATCTTTTGTTGAACGAGTGTAAATAGATGTATTTATCCCCATGTAAAAACAGGAAATATGTAGAATTATGTTTTTCCGTTCTATCTTCCCCAGGGAACAGTCTGGCCAGATCACTTTTCTACTTTAAAACATCCAAAGGCCCCACAGCCTAGAGAACCAAAGCCCCAGATTCTTTCAGAAGGCACCCAAGTCCCTCCCAGGTAGACACCCCCCCCCCAGCCTCTCATCTCCACACCTTCTTGCTCACGGCACTGTTTTTGCTCCAGAAAATTCTTTGTAACCCTGCCGAGAGCCAAACAATTTCTGGCCTTGTGTCTGCCTTCTGCCTTCACTTGGCTAAGCCAGCTCAACATCTCTCCTCCCAGGAACCTTCCAGATACCTCCTGCCCAGCCAAGAGCCTTCCTTTTGACTTCCAAATGTTCTGCACCGCCTCTTGATCTTCATATATCCTACTGTGAGACTAGCAATCCGTTTATGTGTTTGGGTCCCCACTGTGCTGTGTGATCAGGGACAGGGTAGTACTCATTTCCATACCTCTAGCACTCAGCAACCCCTGGAATGGAGTACTCAGTGTGCCTTTACTGAGGAAGACAGAAAGAGAGAGATCCAGGGCTCAGAGAACAGCAACTCCTCGTTTCTGCTTCTCATGGATGACGGAGAACTCTGTCCAGGGCCCTTCCTCTCTGGGATCCCCACCTGCCCATGCTGAGAGAGGAGACTGGAAAAGCCAAGTGTGGCTGGTCAGGGCAACAATTCTTCCTCTTAGTTGTAGCTACCCTGGACCCAGGCTGGGCCTGCAGGCCACGTGTGCTGGGGTTCTATCTGGGCAAGTCCAGGAAAGGAGCTAAAAGAGGTTCCATGAGGACCCCGGGGTGGGTCTCAGCTGACTGCCCTCCCAGTGGCCAGGGACTGACTCTCCCCTTTCTCTACCCTCCTAGTGTGGAGAACACGCCTCCCCAGCCTACCTCAGACAACCTGGCTGAGATTTACATAGAAGGCGTCTAGAAAGGCAGGAGTTACTGAGCATTGTAGTGAATATGATATCTTTACATCTGAAGTCACATGTTTTAGAACACGCATAGAAAATAAAGTATATAGGAGTATACATGTATCAAGCTAGTGACGGTGCGCAGAATGACCTCCATGCTTCAGGTGTGGCCACCATCAAGAAATCAAATAATAACAAACGGTGGCAAGGCTGTGGGGGAAAGGAAACCTTCTACATTGTTGGTGGGAATGTAAACTAGTACGATGCAGAGATTCCTCAAAAAACTAACACTAGAAATTCCATTTAACCCAGTTATTCCCCTTCTATGCATCTTTCCAAAAGAGTTTAAAACATCATGTTACAGTCACACATGCATACCAGTGTACAATTCATAATAGCTAAATCTTGGAAACAGCCTATATGTCCATCAACAGTGAATGCATAAAGAATATGTGGTATTTGCATGCAATGGAGTACTACTCTGCCGTAAAGAAAGATAAACTTGAGTCATTTGAAGGAAAATGGATGCACCTTGAGACCATTATGTTAAGTGAAATAAATCAGATGCATGAGTTTAATATCACATGGTTTCTCTTCTATGAGAAACCCAAAGTATAAATAAAGAGCAAAATAAAAGATAAATAGGAAGTAGAGAGATAGATTTTTCTTAAAGGTGAAGGGGATCAAGAGATGAAGGAAGTGGAGAGGGAGAGAAGGGAAAGGGGATTAAAAAAAAGAATTAAGATGTGTTGTGTACATGTATCAACTCCACACAAGGAATGTAAACATGTACTGCAAACATGTACTAATAAAGAAAATGATCTGAAAAAGAAAAAGCCAACTACGTACTGCTTTATAATGAGATGACTGATCATCAGAATAAACTAATTAAGAATGAAGAGGCAATAATCATGGGGCAGGAGATGCATTATTGTTTGGCCCTGCGCTGGTGAAGGTGTTCCTGGCTGAGGTCTCGTCAGTGTCGGGTTCGGGATTTGGCTGCATGGCTGGGCTTGTGAAGATACAGGGATGGAGCAGAAACAGTGCCGCGCATCCTCTGTCCTCAGGAGGGCCTGGTGGCCCCCCTGAGCTGCCCTTTCCCCCCAGGCCCTGGTGTCCAAGTTGGCACTTCTGCCTTTACTGTGGCCGCTCCTGCAGCCACACGCACACTGCACACCTTCCCCTGCTGTTTCATTAGTGCTGGCCAGTAGCTCACCCCACTCCCCAGCAGCCCAGGACTGGGCAGGCTGAGACTCACCTGTCCGTAGTTCCAGGGGCAGGGGCGGATCCAGTTCTTGTTCCCCTGGTAGATGAAGCCATAGTCATTCACAACATACTCCTGCCTCTGGGGCTCGCTGTCCAAGTAGACGGCGTCCCCTGGGGATCAAAGTAAGAGCAAAGCGAGGAGTCATCTTGCCCTTCCCATCCCATGCCTGTCCCTATGGCCCCATGGAAACTGGAGCGGGCACACGGTGACCCAGAAGGGCTAGGGTGGGAGTCTTGGGATCTCACACCCCCACACCTGCAATAGGCTCAACGGAAGAATGAAGCAGAATTATGCAATTTACCTTTCGTGAAGTTTCTTGGTTTACAGTTTGGTAAATGTTTATATTTACATGCTCATTCTACTTAAAGGCTGAGAAAACATGCTTAAAAGTGATTAAGTAACTTGCCCGAATCACACCTAAGTAGAGCTGGAATCTGAACACAGAGTTAACGCAACTGCACCTTCTGTGCCTGCTGCTCTACTCAGGTAACTGGTCGGAAAAGAGCAAACCGGAGTGTGAGGTTGGCACTGGCCCCATCGCTCTTGTTGGAGGAATTTAAGTGGAGGACTTGCTGAGGTTGCACACAGAGTGTTAGATACTAGCTGCCCATCTGAGTGCCATGCAGAATACTGAAAAGGTTGCAGGAAGCGAGACACCATGCTCTTGGGGACTAGCCAAACAGCTTCTGTGGATTTTTGCTGTAGAATTTAAATAGCATTAACATAAGGTGACACTATGGGTATGGAACTGGACATGTGATATGTTTTCAACCGGTTCCAAAATAATGTGTACAGCATTAAGTTGACTTTTGTTAAAAATCTGTATGTGTATGCTCACAGGCTTTTGAAACTTACTGCAAAATACATTCACAGTAATTTTTGTTTTTCTTTCTGCCTATTGGTTTCTCCAGAATTTCTGGAATGAACATGTGTTACTTTTGCAGCATAAAGAATAATCTAAGAACAAGCAAACCAGAGGCCACGGTGGGCAGGGTGCTTTTGGCCCGGCCCTTAGGCTGCGTGGAGGCCCTGCCGGGGCCTGAGGTAAAGGGGCCTGCGCATCCTTGGAGGCAGCTCAGACTCAGCAGTGGGGCCGGGGCAGAAGGATACTTGCTCAGGTGTGCTTTTTTGAGGTTTTGGACCAGTGGTGAGAAGTTCCAGCCCTGAGCTACAGGGCAGGGCCTTGCAGCAATCTCCCAGCACAGTGCCGAGGCGGTGCTGACCCTGACTGCAGCCCTCCGCACCCCCCAGCCCTCACCCCAGTCCCCCGGGGAACTGGCTGTGGCACAACTCAGAACAGAAGCCCATGGTCCTCCGCATAGCTCATGCAGGCCCTCATTACAAGTGTGAAGCCCACAGACACAGCATGTGTGTGTGAGAGTGTGTGTGTGTGCGTGTGTGTGTGTGTGCGCGCGTGTGCATTAGAGAAACAGAGACACAGGAAGATACAGACAGACATGCACAGAAAACAGACAGCTGGGATCCAGGGGCAGACCTCTTCCCTTGGCTGGTGTGTGACGTCCTGACAATTCCGGAAAGGGAGGTGGAAGGTAGGTGCTTAGGGTCAGTGTCAGAACACAGCTGGGGTCCTGAGTCCCCACACAACCCAGCAGGCCCCCTTAGGATAAGGTCAGGGTAGAACAAGAGGAGGGTGGGGCAAGACTCGATGAGTCTGGCCACTGCGCGAAGCATGCCAGACACCTTCCCTCACAGACCTTCCGCCCTTCTTCCCACTCTCTCCTACTGGCCTATGCTTCCTCTGTGTCCTTATCTTGGCCCACATATCTAGCCTCTATCCCAGGCAGGGTTAGAGGACAGTATCTGTGGGACAAGTGGTACAAGGATACTCCCTACAGCCTTGTTTGTACGAGAGAACAACTGGAAACAGCCAGAATACCCGGGAATAGGGGCCTACTTATAAATATTTGGCATATCCAGCAGCGGGATGACTGTAAATGCTAGGGAAAATGTTCTGAAAGAAAATGTGTCTACAGCTAAATACTTAAAGGACAATACAAGTTGAAGCTGATATGTATTTTTTAAATCTCACTTGCAGTATATATTGTAAAATCACACATACACACAGAGAGGCGTATTTGATTATTAAGTATAGAATCCTTTTTTGGAGGGGGGTGGTGATGGGGATCAAACTCAGGGCCTTGCACTTGCTAGGAAAGCGCTCTACCACTGAGCTAAATCTCCAACCCCTAGAATCCTTCCCTAAGGCTACACAGGAGTGTTTATGGGGTATCAGCTAGAGAACGGAACTTGAAGATCGAGGTGTTTTACTTTTTACCTTATGCTTTTCTTTCCTTTCCTCCTTCCCTCTCTCTCTTCCCTCCTTCTTGTTTTACATTTTACTTCATTCCTCAAAAATTCAATACAGTGTATTTATTATTTTTAAAATGAAAAAAAAAACAAGTCATGCAAGGCGGTGCACGCCTGTAATCCCAAGCACTCTGGGAGGCTGAGTCAGGACAATTGCAAGTTCCAGCCCAGCCCGGGCAACTGAGCAACTTAGAGAGACCCTGACTCAAAATAAAAAATAAAAAGAGGCCTGGGGATGTAGCTTAGTGCAAAGGCCCTGGGCTCAAAGCCCATTATTGCAAATAACAACAATTGTTTTAAAATAAACAAACAGACTAAAATCCAAACTCAAGTAAATTTGAAATTTTTGATGAAGAGAGCTGTTTACAGTGGTCAAACTTAATTATAATAGTTCTGTTTAAGTAAAGATTATTGGTCTCATAATTTTAAAATTCTAATAAGTAAAGAAATAGCAAGGTCTCCCTGGCCGGGTTGTTGGTGGCTGGGGTGGATGCCGTGTCCTAGGGATGGGGCTTGTGGGTGGCCGGGGAGCAGGGCCCGAAAAGCCCCAAGCCCAGCCGTGTGAGCCAGAGATGCCAGCACCCGCATGGGCCCCTGGCTCACCTGGGCACCAGGGGTTGAAGAGCAGGATGAACTCCCCAAGCTTGTAGGCTGTGACAGGCCCCTGGAAGGAACTGATGTGAACTTTCAGCAGGTACCGACCCACAGCTGCCATGGGCGGGGCACACAGGCTCACTTCCAGGGTGCTGGCCTCGTTGTTCTCCAGTGAGGCGATCCAGGGGCTGGGGCCACCATGGCTTCCCAAGCTGAACACTGCCCGAGTCCCTTTGGCCAGGTCTGGCAGGGGTCCTGGGAGGAAAGTAGAGCAGAGACCCTCTGTGGTGACCCCCCCGGCCCAGCCCTCTAAGATCCCCTTCAGCACACACACACACACACACACACCCTCCTGTGAGCCAGCTGAGGGAGGGTCTCACCAGTCTCAACCACAAAGATGATGTTGTCCCTGCCGGGCTGAAAGCTGCGGTTTCTGAAGTACAGGGTGATGTCGAAGGCCTGGCCCCTGCGAACAAGGAGGTGGTCCACGCTGATGTCCTCGGTGTGATGGTACACATTGTTCCAGGAGCTCCGGAGGTCTGTGAGGGCCACCTCTAGCCCTGTGGTGAGGCAGACAAGACAACAGGATTGTGGAGCCCGGTCCAACACTGTCCATCACTTACTAGTTGTGCAAATATGAGAAACTTAGCTTCTCTGCACCTCAGTTTCCTTGTTGATGAAATAGAATTCATAGTACTAGCCTGACAAGATCTGGATGAGGGTTCCATGACACTCCATGAAGGCAGGTTTCTCTTTCCTTCCTTCCTTCCTTCCTTCCTTCCTTTGTTCCTCCCGCCTTCTCTCCCTCCCTCCTTTACTTCTCTGACCCTGTATGCTTTTCTTCCTTATGCCCTCCTGAAAGCGACTGGTTTTCAGCTTCTGATTTCCTTTGTAGACCTGTCCAAGTTTAATTATTCCTTTTAGCCCAGCATGTCTTCAGATTCATCCCTACATAGACTTCCTTGGCCTGAAGTTAACAGTCTCACCTGCCCTTGGACCAGGCTCCAAGCCTGGGAACAAGTCACTGGGTTAGCTAGCCCTGGGTCAGCAGTCCCCAGATTAGCTGCCCAGTGTTTAGCAATCTGCAGACTTCCTAACGACCACCAGTCCCCTGTACCCAATGTCCTGGGAGCTCGAATGCTGAAGAAAGTCAAGGAAAATTCCACCCCTGCTGTCTGGAGCGCCTGCTAATACACAGCCTGACCTCACTGTCTTCTGAGTGTGCCTCTCTCTGTTTCCGACTTTCTGTTTGACCATGGCTTTGTCATTGTCCTCAGTAACTTGGGGATGGGCACAGCCTTTAAATTACAACCTCCTCAGTGTATATCCATTTATGTGCCACAGAGTCCCTCCACTTTTTCCATTATGTCTCTTATGTCCTCCTGTCCCTTTCCATATGCACGTGATTCCATTCTTACCTTATTCCTAGTGACCATAATAACTTCCGACAAGTCTGTCTTCTGTGTCACCTCCTACCACTTCCCCTCGACACATCACAAGTTACCTGATCTCACGATTTGATCATGCCATCCTTTTGCTTTAAAAGTTCTAAGATACCCCCTAGTCAATCACATAAAAGGAACATTCCTTTTCCTGACACTTAGGACCCTCCATGCCTGACTTTAACTTAAGTTTGCATTATTACTCTTACCACTCTCCAGTCAATCTGTGCCAAGTAAATGGTCTACCTCCTTGTCTGTGCGTTTTGTTCCTGTCACGGGCCCAACTCAGAATGCCCCTTTACGATTTAACCAAATTCCACCTGTTGTCCAAGACCTACATCCCTCATGAAACCTGCCCTAAGCAGCCCACCCTTCTCGCTACACTGCACTCTACAACTTAACTGAGTCATTCTGCATCTGAACTATTTACCTGATAAGGTTAATTTACATGCCATATTCATTTGTTCACTTACGTGAACACATGTTTACTGAGATCCTACTAGTTTTGGGCTCAGCATGAGGTGCTCAAATATTTTTCTTAATTATTTTTTGTCTGTTTTCTACCACTAGGTGCAAACCCAACAAGGACAGAGACCTAGCTGTCTTTTTTGGCTGTGTTAAGATTTAAAAAAATAAATGAGCTGAGGTACGTGACAAAATCCAATACCCTTTCATGATAAAAAATACTCAACATACTAAGAATAGAAGGCATTTTTTCAACCTGATAAATGGTATCAATAAACCCCTGCAACTGACTATATATAATAATTAGAGCCTGGTTATTTCCTGCCAAGATAAAAAAAGGACAAGGACATCTGCTCTTACCCCTGTTATGGTTTGTATCTAGATGTCCCCCCAAAGCCTCAAGCGGGCATAGGCGGGAGTTTTAGGAGGTGGCTGGATGTAGGGTGTGTGATGCTGGGATCGAGGATGCAATGCTGGGACTGATTCCTGGTGTGCTGCTGGGATTAAGGCTGCCCTACCCTGGGTGTGAGTGCTACTCACCTTCAAGGCAGGCACCCTGGATAGAATAGTAGGGACAGAAAGAGGGCTGCTGTTGCCACTTGTTGCTTGCTGCTGCTTTTTTACTACTTCGCTATTTTGCTGCCTTCTGCCTGCCATGGACTGTTTCTCCTCTGCCATGCCCCCCTTCTTGGAGTCAGTCAACTATGAACTGAAACCTCCAGAAACTGTGAGCTACAATAAACCTTTCCTCCTTTGAGTGTCAGATATTTTGGCTCAGCAATGAGAAAAGTAACTAAGATACCCCTCTATTCACAATTGCACTGGAGTTTCCATCCAGGCTATTAGACAAGGAAAAGAAATCAAAGACATTCAGATTGGAAAGACGAAACAAAATTGCTTCTATCCACACATGATATGATTTTTTTAAAGAAAACACTGATCAAATCTTGATCATTTTACTCCCCTTCCCCACCCTCCTCTTGTTCCTCTTCCTTAGATGCCCTGGATACACAGACATAATCTTGTATATAGAAATTCCTAAGGAATTTCCCACCTCTGATTTAGAATTAATAAATAAACAAATTCAGCAAGTTTGCAGGATACATCAACACACATGAATCAATTATTTTTCTGTATAATATTTCTCCACTTGCCATGAATAATCTGAGCACCAATTTTAAAAAAACAGTTATGTGTATAATTCCATCAAAGGAATGAAATACTCAGAAAGAGATTTGCCAAAATAAGTACAAAGCTTTTACCACAAAATGAATCCCCCCAAAAATGTCCTTAAAAGAAATTGAGGAACCTCTAAATAAATGGAAAAACCTTCCATGTTCATGTATGGAAAGATATCTAAAGATTCAATACAACACCTACCAAAATTCCAGTTGCACTTTTACAGAAATTGACAAGTGAACCCTAAAACTTATAGGAAAATACAGGAATCCATAACAGCCAAAGCAATCTTAAAAAAGAAAAAATTAGAGGACTCAAATTTACCTGTTTTAAAATTTACTACAAGGGTATTATTATCAAGGCAATGTGGTAGTGGCATTTGTATAGACCTTTAGATCAAAGGAGTAGAACTGAGAAGCTAGAAATAAACTATCATATTTACAGTTAACTGACCTTTTTCAAAGGTGCCAAGACAGTTCAATGGGGAAAGAACATTAATTTTTTAAAATCATGCTGGAACAAGAGGCTGTCCATATGCAAAAGAATGAAGCTGGATACCTACCTTACATGAGACATAAAATTAACTCAAACTGGAGAAAAGACCTGAACATAAGAGTTAAAACTATAAAACTCATAGAAGAAAACAGGGGTAAGAGCTGGGGATTTAGCTCAGTGGTTAGCATGCTTGCCTTGGAAGCGCAATGCTCTGGGTTTGAGCCCCGATCCAAAAAAAAAAAAAAATAGTGGTAAGTCTTCATGATCTTGGAGTAGACAATGGTTTCTTAGATATGCTAGCAGAAGTATAAGCAGTAAAAGAAAAAAAATCAATTTGACTTCCTCAAAATTAGTAATATTTTCTTTCAAGAAATCATAAAGTGAAAACCCACAGAATGTGAGAAAACATTTGTGAATTATATTTGTAACAAGGTACTTCTATGTACCTATCTATGTATCTATGTATCTATCTATCTATGTATTGGTCGTACAACTCTACAACAAAAAGACAATCAAAATACAAAATGGACAACTGATATGAATAGATATTTCTTCAAAGAAGATATGCAAAAGGCTAATAAGCACATGAAAAGATGGTTAATAACCTTAGTATATAAATGAGATACCACTTCACATCCATTAGGATAGCTGTAATGAGAGAGACAGCCAACAACAAGTTAACAAGGCTGGAACCCTCATACACTGCAGGTGAGTTTGTAAAGTGTTGTGGCACTTTGGAGAACACTGTGTTGGAAATAAGGCCCCAGACTCAATTTGTCAGTGCAGATAATAAACACTCAGACACTAAGAAATCTCAACAAGGCTTTTACTTCTGCAGAAGGGCACAAGTACTCTCTAGCAGGAGGTAGCAAAGTGCGTAGGGAGGCAGCAGCAGGCTCCTTTTATCTTCTAACACATGAGAAGCAGATGATCTCCCCATTGGCTGGTTTGACAGTTCGCAATCTGTCTTGATTGGCTGGTTTGTGCAGCATGAGGGGAGGGCCTGATGGGTTGCTAAGGGAGGGAAGAGCAGGGTGTGGGGAACTAAAGTCCTTGGCTGTTGATAAGCTATCTTTGGTGGTCCGTCATGCTCCTGGAATCTAAGATGAACGGAAACATTTCTCATGACTCTGGTTTAAGGAGTGAGGCAGGGTAGCCTAGGGTGGACTAGAGTCTAAGGTGGAGACACTCCTGTTTATACCTTTTGATGGAAAAGACCTTATTTCTTACAATGGGCAGCTCTTTGAAATGTTAAATATGACACAACCATCTTCCCAAGAGAAGTGAAAATATACGTTCCCCCAAAACCTACGTATGAGTGTTGGTAGCAGGCTTATTAATAATATTTACAAAGTGGAAACAACATAACTGCCCATCGATTGGTGAACAGATTAATAAAACATGGTATATCCATGTAACAGCATATTGCCGTCACAAGAAAGAAAGCTGAACCTGTGATACCAGAGACGAACCTTGAAAACATTATGCCCAGGGGAGGAAGTTAGACACAAAAGAGCATGTAGTGTAGAATCAGTTTACCTGAAACGTCCAGCAGCCGCAGACACAGAAAGCAGACCAAGGCTGCCCAGGTGCTGAAGAAAGGTGGAATGGGATGTAACTGCTAACAGCTATGGGATTTCTTTTTGAAGTGCTGAAAATGTTCTGGAGCCAGGTAGTGGTGATGCTTGCAAAACTTTGTGAAATGTACCAAGGTCCAGTGAATTGTACATTTTCAGTGGGTGAACTTTATGGGATACGAATTACATTTCAAAAAAGCTGTTACAAGCAAATATGGGCCAAATAGACTGTACCAAAACACCCTGATAAATGTTGTCTTCTTAACCTCTGTAAGTTCTTTTTATTACTGTTAACACACATCTTTTTCATAAAATAGTTTGTTATTATTATTACGAGAGAAATAAGCACAATGATTAGCACCTCTAGGTACTCAGAGACATTTGATACGGGGAAATAAGATTTCTGTCTTCCGCAAAATCACCCTGTACTTATTTCTGATATCAGATTCACTCAGCACTTTACCTCGGGCCTGTCTCTTCTGGGCTGACCACTGAGCTGGGCACTCTAGGATCATCTCACTTAATCCTCACCACAACCTTGGAGGGATGAAATGTTATGTCAACCACACTTGGAGATGAGAAAACTGGGTTTGGGGTGGATTAAATGCTCGTCTTTGGTTAAACCCAGGACTCCTGACGCAAGGCCAGGGCCCTTTCCACTCATCACCCCACAGCTGCCAGCCATTACTGGCCTTCCCTTGTGCTTGATGAGAACATCCCAACCCTGCCGGCCGGGAAGGCAGTTGGCTTCCTCTTGGTAGTGGAAAAAGCAGCTCACCCCTTTTGGAGTCCAGCTGGCTAGACAGAGAGCACCAACTGGCTCCGGCTCAGTTTGGCGTGTGACTCAGGCTACCCGACAGGGGCCAGCATCTGCCTCGGGGTGAGCACTGTAGCCAGGTCTCATCCTCCGGATGCATCATGGCTGGTCAGTCTCTGTCTCCAAAACAGGGATTTCTCTTCAGCCCAGACGGCAGGATATGCAGTAGGAGTTTTGTTTTCTACTGGGCATATTTGTTCTCCTTAGGATGAGGGGAGAATGAAGAGAGATGACAGGGAACGGACGAGGAGATGATGGTAGAAAGAACTGTGACAGTAAGTGATCTCAATATCTGTCCTAGAGAGACGCTCCCATCTGTGTACAAGAGACATACTTAAGGGTGTTCACTGTGACACAAATGACCTCACTGCTCATCTGCATGAGACCGGATCAATGTGTGCTGCACAATACTGTGCAAGGTAGAAAATATTGAGTTAAATCTGTAGGTACTGACTGGCACAGACAAAGCTCCAGGACATACTTTTGAGTAAAAAAAAAAAAAAACAAAAAAAAACTTCCAAAAATTTCACCAAAAGATTTCTAGATTTAATAACTAAATTCAGTTGTGTAGCGCTGGATACAAAGTTACCACCCAAAAGTCAATAGCATTCCTATATACAAATAAAAAACTCACTGAGAAAGAAGTAACAGAAGATATTCCTTTCACAATTGCATCCCCCAAAAATGAAATACTTAGGAATCTATCTAACAAAGCAAGTAAAAGATCTTTACATTGAAAACTACAGTACTCTAAAAAAGGAAATTGAAAGGGATATCAGAAAATGGAAAGATATACCATGTTCTTGGGTAGGGAGAACCAACATAATGAAAATGGCCATACTTCCTAAATTACTATACAGATTTAATGCAATTCTAATCAAAATACCATTAGCATACTTCACAGAATTAGAAAAAAACAATCATGAAATTTATCTGGAACCAGATGAGACCACGAATAGCAAAAACAATCCTGGGCAACAGGGGCAAGGTAGGGGCATCACAATCTCTGACCTGAAATTATACTTTAAAGCTACTGTGATAAAAACAGCATGGTACTGGCACAAAGACTGACCTGAGGACCAATGGAACAGGCTAGAAGATGCAGAAACAACTCCAAACACACTCAAATACCTCATCTTCGACAAAGGAGCCAAACACCCTCACTGAAAGAAAGATAGCCTCTTTAACAAATGGTGCTGGAAAAATTGGCTGGCCACATCCCAAAAACTAAAACTAGATACATGTCTCTCACCATGTACTAAACTAAAATTGAAGTGGATACAACATCTAAATATTAAAACAGAAACACTAAATCTACTGGAGAATAGAATAGGAAGAACTGTTGAAGATGTAAAGGTAGGAAAAAAATTTATGAACAAAACTCAGACTGCACGGGAAATAACACAAAGAATCAGTGCTTGGGACCTCATCCTACTAAAAATCTTCTGCACAGCAAAAGAAATCATCAATAGAGCAGGATGAAAATCCACCTGGGAAAAAGTCTTTACCAGCTGCCCCTCAGACAAGGGTCTAACATCTAGAATATATAAAGAACTCAAAAAAAATCAACCCCCCCAGATTTAAAGACCCAATCCAAAAGTGGGCATCTGAAGTGAATAAACACTGCTCAGATGAAGAAATAAAAATAGCAAATAAACATATGAAGAAATGTTCCACATCACTGATCATTCGAGAGACGCAAATCAAAACATCGCTAGGATTCCAACTCACTCCAGAAAGAACAGCTATTATCAAGAAATCAACCAGCAACAAATGCTGGCAGGGCTATGGGGAAAAAGGAACCCTTCTCCACTGTTGGTGGGAATGTAGACTAGTCCAGCCACTATGGAAGTCAGTATGGAGACTCCTCAAAAAACTAAATGCAGAGGTTCCATTTGATCCAGCTATTCCCCTGCTTGGTATCTTCCCAGAAGAATTGAAAACCTCGTACCTTAGAGACATATGCACAACTATGTTCATAGCAACACAATTTGTAATAGCTAAGTCTTGGAAACAACCCAAATGCCCAACAACTAAGGAATGGCTAAAGAAGGTGTGGTTTTCCTACACAATGGAGTACTATTCTGCCATTAAAAAAGATAAACTAGAGTCATTTGTAGGTAAATGGATGCACCTTGTGAACATACTCTTAAGTGAAATAAATCAGTCACTCACGAGTACACATCAAATTGTTCCTCTGATATAAAAATCATAAGAGTACATAAAGACAAAGAGGCATGATAGATATTAAGTAAAAGAAAGACAATATTCAAAAGAGAGGAGAACTAGAAGGGGAAAAGAAGGAAGGGAAAAGGGAAAGAAAGGGAAAAAATGGAAAAATGTAAATAAACCTGCTGTAAATAAGGAAAGGCGGGAATGAAAGGGAGGGGTGGGGAAGGGGTGGGGGACCAAGATACATCATGTATAGGTACAAAATAACCATGATAAATGTGATCATTAGGTATACAATGTACCAATGCATGTTCTTGTTAAAAAATAAAAATTAAAAAAAAATTCAAGTTGTAAGACAATATTTACAGTATGACCTGCCATGACTATTTGTGAAAAGCTACACATGTCAATCCCAACAGGTTACATTGAGGAAGATAGATTGATAGATAAAGGGCTGCTGGTAACTGGTTATTCTGGCAATGAGACTGGGTCAGGTCAAGTCAGGCTACTGTAACTTTATCTGTAATTACTGCTTTATGTTTTACTCTACCTATGTATTCATATACTTCCTCTGTAATTAAAAGTTATACAAATTTTAAAATAAAAAAAATTGAACACAAAAAATAGTAAGTGAAGGCAAGGCTGTGACATTTGTAGAGCAAGTTAAAAGCTTATCCCTAGAAATGATTTCAATCAACTATTAAATCTTCATAGCAGCTTTTCCTAGAGAGAGGGTGTGATGATGGGAAGACTATTTAAGACTAATGTGAGGGGGAGACCCTCCGAAGTGAAGACAGAAGAGAAGAACACTCAGAAAACTTCAGAGTGGGAGACAACTTCAAGACCGTGATCCAGTTCTTCCCATTTCTCAGTCATGGGAGGTGGAAACTAGCAAAATGACTTGCTCAGTGTCAAAAAGTTAGCTAGCATCAGAGAAGGGAGGAACCCTGAGCCCCTAATCCCCACCCCTGCACACCCTTACCCCCTTGCTGTGAAAGTGGCCATCCACCCCCTTGTCGCCTGGTTCTTGGGCTACCAATTATTTCTGAGGATGCCGGGGTTCCCACTCTTTCCTGGTGCAGCTCTGTGTTTACTCCTTTCACCCTCTGAATCCACCCTCCTCCCCTTGACTCTCAAGACTTTCTCTGTGTCCTTGGCCCCGAACACCCAGTGGCCCCACAGGCTTTCCCTACCTTGGGCCATGGTGGCTGCCTCCAGGCTCCGGGCTGCTCCCCACTGAACAGCTGGGTGGACTGGAGCTTCAGGAAACTGATTCCAGAGTGCCTGCTCCCTCTTCCATCCTGAGCCTCCGCAGATACCGAAGGTGGGGCCGGCTCTGCACTGCCACCTGTTTACTGGGCAGATCACAACTGGTTTTCTTACTTGCCGTCTGGTTTTTCTTGGCGGTGCTGCTCAGCTGAGAGGAGGTGGGGAAGCTAAGGAATCGTCTGGGCCTCGTGCCATGTGACCTTTAACAGCTCTTGGGCAAAGGGGAGGCGGGGCAGCAGGAGGGAGAGGTGAGCTGATGGGGACTTCGGGCAATGGAGGGGACTGTATCTCTGCAGAAAGGAGTATTGGGGTGCCAGGACTACAGGTCACCACCAAGAGAGCCTCTGTGAGCCCTCTCTTTTACCCCCAAAGAGTCACTTTCTGGACCTGAAATGTAGGCAAAACCATCTTGGTCATCCTTGATATCATGATGTCACTGTATTTATTTTGGTAGTGGCGCTGTCTTGGGTGAGAGCTTCCAGGTCCAAGGTGAATCTCAAATAAAAGCAGTACAGGAAGAAGCACCAGGGAGATTCACACAGGAGTGAATGGAATGTCAGGAGTCAAGACCTTGGTCCTGATAAGAACATGTTAGCACTTAAAGTGAGTACACAGGGAGAAAAACACAGACGGGACAACAGGGGAGGAGGCGGGGATGGAACACCCACTGGCCCTGCCTCTCCAGCTGCGGGGCACCTCTCCCTACACCCCTACTCTCTGGGTCCTTCTGTCTCGGGAACCTGTTCACTCCCATCACCCTTTCTACTGCATTTCCAACTCTCTCTGTCTGTACTCAGATCTCATTTTTTTTTTGTACTGGCAATTGAGCTCAGGGCATTTTCACTGAGCTACATCTCCATGCTCATTTTTAGTTTTCATTTTGACGCAGGATCTCACTAAATTGGGAAGTTTCCCGGGCTGGGCTCAAACTTGCGATCTTGCCTCAGCTCGGAGTATGCTGGGATTACAGGCGTGCACCACAATGCCCAGCTCCGGTCAGCTCTGACAGTGTACATGTGCAGACAAATTCACTGTTTTAACACACCTGCACCTGCTGCCAATCAGTGGATGGTTCTTGTGCTCAATTCAGACAGAAATTATGAGTCAGCAAAGTGTCTTTCTACTAGCAGTCCTGATGCCACCAGTTGACGCTAGTTAATGGCAGATTCTGTCAGTCAACTCAGTTGTTGCTGTCGGCTCCTGGTCTCTGGAGCTCTGCAGGGCTAACAACCCTGGTGTTTGTAGCTCTTTCTTTTAAAGTAAACAACTCTGCCTACACTACTCAGGATACATTTACAAGATCTTCTAAGCTCACACTACCCAAGAAATGCATAATGAGCTCCAGAAAGAGGCTTTATTTGAGCAGGACCTGTGCTGCAGCATAGTGAGGTCATCAGTACACCGGAGCGTGCCCTCTGACAAGCGTCAGGGAATGTTGCTTACATAGTTACAGTAGGCCTGTGATTGGTCCAAATTCGAGCCTACTGATTGGCCCAAACTGGTCTAAACTCAAGCCTTCTGGTCCAAGCTTACTGATTGGTCCACATTCAATGCAACTGCTTAGTTTAAATTTGAGCCTACTACAGTCAGAGCAGACATCTACTGGAGTGGCCATGGGATGTCAGGACAGCCACAGCTGTCAGAGCTGTGGTTTGGGAGAACATTGAGAGATGTAGATCATTTGATTGATGGTTGTTGCATCTCTGCAAAAAATGGTGGGTCTCTGATATAGGGGAGTCTTCAGGAGGGCTAGCTGTGGTAATCACAGCTTACCGGTGTTTGGAGAGGTTGGGGACATTAATAATGGGCCTGGATCCACTGCTGTGGGACTTGGGGAGGGTGCCACGGCTGACAGGCCAGCTGCCCTTCTGTTGGAATGACACAGCGAGTGGTCGCAGGTGACCCTAGGGGTGGTAGGAGGCCACTAAGGCGAGCTGTCCCAGTACCTTCCTGGCGGAGATCAAGGAAGAGCAAAGAGAATCAAGGGAGAAGGGTGCGACAGTGACAGCCAAACCACACCCTCACCGGTGTCACAGGAAAATGAAGAGACTCCGGTACTTCTCATTGCTTCAGACTTACCTCCAATCCTTAGCTCTACATTCCTCTCCAGCTCCCACCCTCTCTCTCAACTCCACCTCTCAGCCAAGCCCCTGGTCCATTGCTTTGCCTCCCCCTCACTCCTGACCCCTGCGGTCAGCCTTCTGCCCCTAGGCTTCCTCACTCTCACCTGCCAGCTCCAATGGCCAGGCCCTGGGCATCCTGCCTGCTCTTACCTTGGCAGCCGCCTGCAGCCCTGTGTGTGCTGATCTCTCTCTCTCTCTCTCTCTCTCTCTCTCTCTTCCTCCTCTTTTTCCTCCTCTTCATTTATTCTCTTCTCTTCAGCCCCTCCCAAGGCTCCCTGATCCCTGTGCTGCTTCTTCCCAGGAATTTGTTCTGGGGGCTCCTCTACTCTCTCTTCACTCATTCCCTCAGGCATGGTGCCCCTCAGAACTGTGAGCTGCAGGCACCAACTGCTAGACCTCTTTACTGTGCCGGCCTCAGACACTGCCCGCCCAACATGCCAAAGTGAAACTCCTCCATCTCGCCTCTTCTCTCACAATGCCTCCTTTCTCCCAGCACTTCTGGGCTTGCTAAGCGAAGACTCTGTCCACCCGATCTCTCCAGTGAGATCTGAGTACGCCTCGTGGCTCTCTCGCTTTCTTACCTCCATTTAGCCCCTCAGTCCGGATCATCTCCTAACATGGCCTATCTCTGCGTCCCTTGACCCTGCCTTTGTTGGAGTCCCACTTGCCTGGACAATAGCTTTGGACTCATTTCTCACCCTCCTTTCTCCAAAATCTTTCACTGGAGATTTTTCTGAGGTGCCACATCTATCAGGTTGTCCTTCTGCCTAAGATCTGACAGTGGGTCAAGTCCAGACTTCTCAGCATCATCTCCAAAGCCCTTGAGGGTGCTCTGTGCTCTCTCACGTGCTGGTCTCTCTCTTTCAGACTGGTCTACACTCTGCAGTATGCAGGCTTGAGCATCCCCTTTGGGAAAGCTTTCTGACCTCTCCTGTTGCTCTACTGTGCTGGGAGTTTAGGGGCTTGCTTGTCTGCACGCCTTATTAGTCAACGTTATAAATACCTGAGGATTTCCCCCACTCCCCTCCCCAGGAGACATGGACTATGTTATATTAATTCTACCACCAGTGCTCAATAGTGATAATGGCTAACAGTAGAAACTATTAATGACATAGGAGACAGGGCTTGGCAAGGCTAGCAGGGAAATGAACGGAAACTGTCAATCACAGGATCCCAGGGCAACTCGAGGACCCTGTATGTAGAACTTCTTGCAAGCTCCTGTGAGACGTGGACAGCATAAAAAGGACCGGCCATCCAGCAAGCTGCTATCATGTGTGAGTTTGCATGGTAGCTTGTGCTGTTTTTCTCAGATGTAGTGTGTACTTTCATTTTTGCTTTTATCCTCTTTTTCTCTTTCTTTGGCCTAAGTTCACTGTGCAGAGCTGGTTTCTTCCATACCCATTTACCCTGCACTTTTCAAATCAATTTTTGACTCTGTTATTGTTTTGTCTCATCCAATTCTTTGTTCAAGGCAAGAAGGACCTGGAATACTTTTGATTGACAAGCCATTTCTAAAGAAACCACCTGATAACATTAATAGAACTAACAATAACTTTTAAGTAGTACCAGATAGAGTTTTAAGTTCTTGATGTGCATTATCACACTTAGTAACAATGCCTCTAGGGCTCAGGAATTCTTTTTCCTACATTAGAGATGAGGAAGTCAAGGCTTAATGACCGTAAAGACCCCTAGATTCCTCATGAAGAACTAGTGAGCCAGCTTCTGAGTGCAGTCAAGTTCCAGAGCTTTGTAAGTGCTTAACATGTTACCTGAAACACGGTCAGTCTCCCAGCTCATGTATGTTGGCAACAGTGAATGAACTAGAACAAGACCCACGCATGGGCAGAGAGATAGATGCCCGGACACCACCACGTGCTGAGATGGCTGACAGGGGAGGACGAAGGGGCATAAGCACATGAGCTTCATTGTGAGGGGAGACAGGAAGGTGAAGATTGGGGTGGGCAGGTCTGAAGAATAGAGACATGGTCTTTTGATGGCCACTGAGAGGACATGGTGTCCCCAGGGCCGATCCAGAGCAACTGAAGAACCCGAGAGCATTTTGGAGCCATCAGTAGCGGCTGTTGAGTTGTCCCAGCCCACGCGGCCTGACCTCTGGGCAGCTCCGCCCACCCTGCCCTCCCACACCGGGAGCAGGGCAAGCCGCAGACCCTGCCTCCCCGGGACCTCACATGGTCAGGAGGCCCCTGAAAGACTCATGGACAGGGAGCCACTGGAAGCACCACGGGGCACGGAGCCCACTCATGGGGCCAGGAAAATCCACAGTGTCTCCTGTGCCTGGACCCCTGCGGGCTGAACAAGACTGGGCTCTGGGTCTAATGAGCTGCTTCGCAGTCGTAGCTCTTCATCTGACTCTGATAAACCATCACTCAGAGGGTGTGTGGGCAGGTGTGGAGCGGGGAGTCAGCTCAAGACAGAGCAGCGTGTTCTTTGGCCCAGGGAAGCTGAGCAGAGTTGATGAGCACCTTCCTTTTTGGATGGAAGCAGGGGTGTGACTTCAGGGGAAGGACACTTAAGACAGAGATGTGGACACTCCTGCCATTCCCATGAGGCAGGACAGCTACAAGGGGAGTCGGGGCGTGGTGGCTCCAGAGCTTTCTGAGGCCCAGACAGACTTGGGAGCCCATTCTGGCCTGCCATGAATTCTTGGTGTGCCCTTGAGAAAGTCCCAGTTTCCCGCCTGCAAAAGCAGACCCATGATGCCTGGGTGCCCAGGTCAGAGGGGAGGATACCAAGGTTTCCCGCAGATGGTCACATATGGAAGCCAGAATGGACAGGCCCAAGTGTGTCCTCTGTCTCCTCCCTCCTCTTACCCCCCAAAATGGAAATGTAGCCTGGAAGAAGGGTGTAACGTGATCAGAGGGCCTCCACACGTGAAAGTGCTTCACAGTTTACAAAGCTCTTTAGAGTCCACCTTCTTATGGGAATGGCAGGAGCTCTGTATCATGTAATGATGCTTGATGTTGTGCGCCCAGAATTGCCAGCCAAAGGACCTAAGGATGACACTGTGGAAGGAGCTGGAGGACCTGAGCAGGGGCTGTGGCCACTGGCCTTGCCTGTGCGCCTCCCTGCTCCATTCCCCAAGGATTTCCTTTGCCCCAACTCAGCTCCGGGAGCCCCTGCCTGGCCCACGGTCAACCTTACTGTGTGACTGGGAGGCAAGTGGTGAGGAGGTCTGTGGGATGAACTCTGTGTCCTGAGGTCAAGCTGGAAGGGAGCTTTGAAATGACCTAGCTCACTCAGCTGAGGCAGGACAATGAAGAAATAAGAAAACATTACAAAGTGTGGCTGCCACAGCTAGTTTTGAGATGAAAAGAGGGGAAACGGTGTGGCAGGTAGACTGGGCAGACCAATATAACTAATTTCCACATCCCCCAGGAACTCCCTCAGAGGCCCACTGTTCCCCGCTCTGGCAACCCAGCCTAGGAAGGACAGAAGTGCAGTGATTCAGCAGAGGAGAACATAGCACTCAGCAGACAAGCAAGTTGCTACATTTCCACAGAAGCCAGCACAGGTGGCCCTGACCCGAGGGTGGGGAGCCACCTGGAATGGCACAGAAATGCCCAGTGGTTCTAATGGGGCAGGCAAAGCTGGCACACAGTGCACAGTAGGACATGCAGGCTCCTGCCCTTCCTGCACCAAGCTGGGAGTATGGGCAGGGCCAGGGAGGTGCAGGGCTGGGGACACAGACAGAAAGGAGGTCAAGGGCTGGGAGTAAGCAAGCAAGCAAGCAAGACAGACAGGAGGAAGGAGGAGAGGAGGAAGAGGAGGAGGAGAAGGAGCCAGGTGAACCTGCAGAGCCACAGAACAGGAAGGTGTGGACAAGAGTGAGCACACACACCTAAAAACCAACAGGAAGATGCTCTGCTTTTCTGGATTTCTGTTCTAAACTATGAATCTGGGAGTGGTGGTGCACACTCATAATCCCAGTACTCAGGAGGCTGAGGCAGGAGGATAACCTCAAGTTTGAGGCCAGCCTGAGCTACATAGTGAGACCCTGTCTCAAAGAACAACAAAAATACCCTCCCCAAATAATTACGAGGTAAGATTGAAAAATACAGTAAATGTTTAAAAATTTATTAAGTACTCTATAAAACACATGACCATTAGCCCTCTTCAAAACACTCCCCCTCGCTTTGAACACGATTTATCTCTCATTCTTGCCACTTTCTCAAGCAGTTCTAGAAGTCTTCTTTGGTAAGTATCTTTAGGTGTGATCAAACATTTGGTGAATGCTGCTGATGTGTGCCATCCACTGGGATGACAGGCTGGTTAAAACATGGTGTTATGTCCTCACCTGCCTTATTTACCCGATTAGGCACTGCATGACTTCTGGCTCTTCCCCAAGTCAAAATGACCAGGAAGAGAAAGGTTTTGCATCAATTCAGGACATTGAGGCAGCCACGACAGTATAACTAAAGACATTCAAGGAAGAGGATTTCCAGACCTGCTGCATAAACTGGCAAAAAGGATAAGTGTGTTTGAAGCAAGGGAGAGTATTTTTGAGGGGGGGTTAATGGAAATGTGTGTACTTTGCTGTAATAATTTTTTTTTTTTTTGGTGTTGGGGATTGAACTCAGGCCCTTGTGCTCACTAGTCAAGCACTCTAACCACTGAGCTAAATCCCCAGCCCCTGTAATAATTTTTTAATTTAATCTTTTGCTGTATTTTTAAATTCATACTTTGTGCCTATGAGGAAAATGTATCAATTTATAAAGATAGCATTTTAAAAAACATAATAAAAAGGGGAAAAGGGCCACAAAGACGTATTATAAAATGTTAGCAGAAGCTGCGCGCCGTGGCACATGCCTGTAATTCCAGCTACTTTGGAGACTGAGGCAGGAGAATCACAGGTTTGAGGCCAGCATGGGCAACTTAGCAAGACGGTTTCAAAAAAAATATTTTAAAGGGCTGAGGTGTAGCTCAGCACTCCTCAGATTCAACCTACAGTATCAAAAAACAAAAACAAAAAACAAAAAAAGTAAAAATGATTTTGATTTTGACAGACACAAGGCAAACAGCACAAACAAGGGGATCCCTCTGAAAATAACTGCATAAAAGAGGAGAAGTTGCGGAGAGTTAGGGCGATGGGAAAGGATGAAAGGTTAGGGGGTGCAGGTGAGGAGGGCTAGAGTTGGGAATGTGAGGCAAGATGCTCGCCAAGAAGTGCTCCCAGGCCTCCTGCAGGCCCGCACTGAGTGGGACCTGGGGTAATGTTTATGGGTGAAAACCTCCTGGGTGCTCCAAGGGGGCGGCTTCTGGCAGGATCGCAGCATTTGCTGTCTGGCAGGGCTCCCTCCTACTGGGGCTTGCTGAGATAACGGAAGGGGAGAGACCAGGATCCCGCCTGCCAGAGAGGCATTCGGAGGGGTGTGGAGGTTTATCTTGAGCAGAGAGGCACTCCAGGAAGGAGAGGACAGACTGGCAGCAATCAGCGTCTGGTCCGCACAAGAGCTACAGCACCAGGGATCAAGACACCGCCATTGTTTCTTCATTTACCCCCAGGGATCAGGGATCAAGACACTACCATTGTTTCTTCCCCCAGGCCAGAGGGGGAGCTGGACAGAGGAGGAATAGAAAGGAGCAAGGAGGCCTGAGGATCACCAGGAAGGCAGCATCTGGCTCAGGAGGCCGCAGCTGCAGCCACGAAGATGTTCTTGTAGCCCTTGATCTCCTTGATCTCACTGCTGCTGACGAGCACCTGGAGCTGGCGGAGCCCCATCTTGCTGGGGTAGAGGTCCACTAGAATTTGGACAGTGTCACCAGACCTCAGAGTCCCAAGGCTGGAAGTCAAGAAGAGCCTGTTAGAGCCCAGAGGAGTGGTGGACAGTGTGGGTGGGCACTTGGGGGTCCCCTGTGGTGGGTGAGCACCTCCCACTGTATGGCACCACTGAGCTCCCCCTCTCCTGAGGAGGCCAGGAAAGTGGGGGCCTGGAGGTACCCACCGTCTGAAGCTCGGGAGGGCCTTGACTCCACAAGGGACCAGCCTAAGAGGTGGACAGTGGTGTTACTTACTCTTTTGCTATCTGCCCCTTGATGAGGCCACTCCCCTCTAGCACCATGGTGCAGTTACTCAGGGCCACCATTAGTGTGTTGGTGAGTGAGATGCGGACCCTCAGGGCTTTGCCCACCTCGGCTCTCTTGGACACCTGTGTGGACAGAAGACAGAAGTGTCCTGGGCAACTGGCCTCGTTTCTGCCCTCCACTAAGTAGCCTTCCTCCCCAATCCCCTGGCACCACTGGGACCACTGCTTAGAGATAGGATGCTGCTGCTGGGGGAGAAGATTGTGAACAGAGAATATTTGAGAGTAACACATATGCTGACCCATTTTGGAAGTCAAGATACTCCAGGAAGCTACCACCAATCAGGAGCCTGCTTCCCTCCCCACCATATCTTTCAAGATGCCTAGTAGATTTCAAGTAAAGGGCCAGCTCAGCAGGGGTAGAGGTGTCCCATTTATGCTGGGTGGAGTGGCAGCCTGAGAACAAATCCCATCAGCCATGATTGATTAGTAGTGCCTGGTGCAGGCATGGGAGAAGGCAAGAGTGTCATGTGTGCTATCAGTGAAGCCATCCCGAATTTTCACTCCACCAGTGAGGATACAAAGGGGCCAAGGTCCCATGATACATGAGTGGCAGAACCAGGACCCTGACCCCACACAGAATCTGCCCCATCCTGCTGTGTCCTCCTATCCATCAGCAGGACACACTCAAGATTCCTCAGGGCTGTTCAGTGCTTCATCCTGAGGTCTGTGTCACAGACAGCACAGCCTTGGACTATATTGGGGAGGCAGAGACTCTGTCCCACTCACTCCTGGAGCTCCTGTGCCTAGCACAGTGCCAGCCAGATGAGGGCTGTTGGGAAGCGAGGATTGAGCTGAAATGAGCTCTGACCACTAAAATACATTCTGGCTTCACCAGAGTATCAAGGAAAAGGAAGAACACATTCTGGCTGATCTAGAATTCAAACAAAAGAGCCAAGTCCTCAGTGAGGGCATCAAAGCAGGTATTAAAATGACTCTGGAATCCAGGACAGTCACACAAATCATCCCTTGGTCCCACACCGATAGGGATCAATTTCCAGCCTACTTAGCATTTGCTGTGCTGCACTGGGAGCCTGTGGCCAGCAAGGCTCTGCCCAGGCAATGGGCACGGCCCCCGCAAACCCTTCCCAGGGATCCCAGGTAGAGTGTCGCCTCTGCCGGGCACCTTCACACCCCACCCTGCACTTTGTACATGATGCATGGTGATCATCACTTTAGTGTCTGAGGCAGGGACAGTGTCTTGTTTGCTGCTGTCCCCAAGCCCAGTGCCGGGTAAGGCAGAGATCCCTGGGCCCCATCTCTGTCCAGAGACCTCACCTCGATAGACAAGTGTGGAAGTTCCAGAGAGAGGTCTTTTAGGACCAGCATCGACCGGCCTGTCTCTTCAACCTTGGCGATGCCAGACACACGGATCAGCTTTTCATCAGTCAGCTTGTTTCTGTAGCTGGTGTAGGGCAGCAGGAGTGGCCAGTGTACCTCTGTGCACAGACAAACATATCTTGAGTTCAGAGAACGGGTCAGGGATGGAGGGACGAGGAAGAGAAGGGACAGAGAGTATATGGGTGAGAGAGAAAAACCAGAGTTCTCATGTAGAGAAAGAGAGAGAGACAGACAAGAGAGAGACAGAGAGAAGCTGAGAGAGGCAGAGTCAGACAGTGTGCTTAACTGGCACAGACTGTCTCCAGAGCTTACCGCTGTCCCTGCCAGCAGGGTGGCACCAGAGAGACCACATGGGCACCTGCCTGCCCATCAACAGCACCCCACTGCCTGTGAGGACTGTGTGCGCTGGCAGGGGACTGGCTGTGATCAGCTGGACCAGCCCGGCCCAGCCCACGGCCCCAAGGAGCCCCCGCACAGGACCCTTCTCAGGCCCACCTCACACGCACCTTTCCCAGAGTCTAGGTCCAGGTGCACAGTTTGCTTCCAGAGGGGCTCCCTCACACTGCCCTCGTGCAGCAGGGCCTGGGCACAGAGCCGCACCTCCAGTCTGAGGGGGCCCCGAAGGTGGGCACTGTCCTGCACCCGCTGGGCGTGCAGGGTGAGGAGCAGGTCCTGACCCCACACAGGAGCCCCAGCCAGGGAGAGCTGTAGCTTTGCCGGCTGAGCCTTAAAGGCCCCAGACGCCAGGAGATCCAGGAGGGGTGAGGAGGCCCTTTCCTGTCCCAGCATTTTCCGGGAAGCCTTCATGAATACAGATCGCTCCTCGGGGGAACCTGGCAGAAGAGAGACAAAGGAAGACATCAGCGAGGAGGAGTAGAGTGGACAAATGACCTTCATGGGGAAATAAGTGACTCAATTTCCAGCTGTCCTTCTAAAGCCTAAGGACCAAGGCGGCATCATGGCTGCAAATGTGGGCATTGGTGCCACTCATGCCTGCTCCACATCCTTGCTCCATCATGGCCCCTTAATCTCTTGGTGCTCAGGATAATACTGGCTTGCCTCACAGAGTTGCCAAAAGAAGCTGGGTTAAGTGTGTTGCTCAAATTGAGCACTCAGCACCGCTCTTTGTCATCAATACTGCCACCTTCACCACTATCGTCCTCATCTGGGCCAGCAGTTTCTCTGCCCCCTGCAAGCGTCCTCTCTCCTAAAATACACATTTGAGACTTTTAAATAGAATCTCATCTCTTACCTTTGGTGGCTACTCAACATTGAGGCACGGCCCACGTTGACCGAAAAGTGTGGCTCCTCTGGAGCAGTTACTGTGTGCTCTCTGCATTAGCTCACTTAGCACTCTGTGCTGTCCCGTTTTACAGATGCGGAGGTGGAGGCACGGGATGGTAAGGCTGCCCACGCTCACACAGCTGGAGCATGGCAGAGGCCTGGTCAGTCCTCAGGCATCCTGTCTTGGGGATGTCCACTCCCTCCCACGGGCCCATGAGCCCTTTCCCTCCTGAGTGTCCACCTTGCCCTTGCCACCACCCCTGCTGCCACGGACAGAGAGAAAGTGGTGTGAACCTGGCATAGAATTACGAGACAAAATATAGCCCCTCCAAGTAAGTTTTAATTCCAGACAAATGACAAAGAATTTCTAGTATAATAGAATACTGGCACAAGTTTATACTAAAAATCACTATCAGTTAAAGCTGAATTTCAAAGAAATAGTAATTACTTTTTAGTATATTTCATGCACCATTTGGGATGTACTAATACAATATTTGCTTGACTGGATGTATTTGGAATTGAAATTTAACCAAGCACCTTGTATTTTATTTGCGGGGGCCACATGCCCCCTGGAGTCTGCCGTGAGGAGGAGCATCCCAGTAGCTACACCCACCCCTTCTCCAAACCCCGGTCCAGGCACCTTCTGGGTACTTGTAGGAGTCGGTGATGTCTTGGCGCTGGTCTGAGCCCGCCATCTTGGTGCTGATCCCCTTCCCAATGGACCTGGCGTTGTGGGCCAAGATTTCCTGGGCCTTGCCATCCTCAAAGAGCCAAATGACTTCATCCGCGTTCACCTCAGCAAACACAAAAGGGGTATCATAGGCCAGGTGCACGTCCCCTTCCCTGATGGCCTTCACAGAGGCAGGGCCACAGCAAAACAGCCCTGTGGGGCAACAGGAGTTTGTGGGATGTTGTGCTGACACGTGGGCCAGGGTGGCTGCTTGCAACTGTGGGTAGGGGAGAGGCAGTGGCCTTAGTGACCCCTACCCTTGGGGTGCCCTCCAGTTTACCAAGCACTTTCCCCTCATTAATTCTGATCCTCAGAGCCACTCTGTGATGTGGCTATTGCCATCATCTTCTTCCCCTCTTTACAGGTAAGAAAAGAGCCAAGAGGCCCAGTGACTTTTCCAGGTGACCCCACTGTCAATGGCAAAGCTGGACTCCCCATCTGAGGCTGGCCTGGCTACAGGTCTGGGTGGGGAGTGCAGTGGGGAGACGTTTCTCCTTCCCAGCCTCCGGCTCACACAGTCCCCCACAGAGAGCGGCCCCTGCCTCTGTGGTCCTCACGCACCGCTGCTGGTTTGCTGGGGAGTGGGGTCCAGGACCTGCCACCCATTGTATCCCGGGGGAAGATCTTTCCGGACCATCCAGCATTCGTTCCAGACATGGAAGTTCCTGAACAGGGGAGGAAGGAAGCAGGACTTACATTTACTGAGGATCTCCCGGGTACCAGGTGCTAGACACTCAGCTGGGTATACTGTTGTCCCTTCCTTTTTTCTTTTACTGTTTATTAAAAAGTAATTTCAACCTTACAGTTGCAAGAATAGTACAAAGAACACCAATCTATCCAATTCATCACCTATTAACATTTTTTCCACTTGCTTTCTATTAATATGAATGCAAGGTATGATCGAACAATACGGTGAACGTTTAAATTTTAAAAATGCTTACACATTGCTATTAATCCCCCTCAGAATACTACCCCTCACTTTAAACACACTTATTTGATAGTTCTTGCCATTTTCTGAAGCAGTTCTAGAAGTCCTCTTTCATAAGTGTCTTTAGTTCCACTGTCATGGCTACCTCAACATTTTGAATCAATTCAAAATGTTTTCTTTTCATGGTCATTTTGCCTTTAGGAAGGGTCAGAAGTCACATGGCGTCAGATCCAGTGAATAAGATGGATGAAGACACACCATGATGTTTTTACTAGCCTGCCTTTCCACCAGATGGCACTTGGCAGCAGCATTCACCATATTTTTGATCACACCTCACAAAGATACTTACAAAAGAGGACTTCTAGAACTGCTTGAGAAAGTGGCAAGAACGATGATACAAGTGTTTTTGAAGTTAAGAGGAATATCTTGGGGAGAGTAATAGCAATGTATCTTTTACTGTAATAATTTTAAAAAATTATTTGCCATATTTTTGATCACTGTGTGTGCATTTGTGTGTGTGTGTCTGTGTGTGTATACACTTCAATATGTATTTCTTAAGAATAGGCATTTATTTTTATATAATAATCAACCTTAGCACTTAAAATTGATATAATACTTTAACTTACTATTTATCTTTCCATTTTATCAATTGACCTGTGTATTCTTTTCCCACCCAGCACAGGATTCAGTCTAGGATCAGATTTAATTGTCTGCTATCTTTAGTCTTCTTTGATCTTGTACCAGTTCTTCAGCCTTTCTTTTATTACACTGACATTCTGAAAATGGTCTTCAGTTATTATTTATTTATTTCTTAGCGGATAGTTTTGGGCTTGCCTGACGTTTCCTCATGACTAGACTCAGGAGACATATTCAGAGAGAGAATGCTACATTGCTTCTGGAGCCTGAGCTGATTCAGCCCTTGGGGAATAGAGGTGTGGCTGTAAAACCTCTCTTGGTTCTAATGTCTCTCCTCTCGCCCTAATGACCCAGTGAGATAGGCGCTATCTACATTTCACAGACAAGGCAATTGAGGTTCTGTAAAAGTGGGCTTGAGGGATGGCAGCTAGATCTCAGGCCAAGAGTCTTACCTGGCAACTAGCTGGAAAGGATAAACAAGAACCTTGCCTTGGCTGGGCATGGTGGCACACATGCGTAACCCCAGCACTTGGGAGGCCGAGACTGGAGGATTGTCACAAGTTCAAGGCCAGTCACAAGTTCAAGCCCAGCCTGAACTACAGAGCGAGACCCTGTCTCCAAAAAAAAAAAGAAGAAGAACCCAGCCTTGGGGTAGACTAGAGAAGGACGAAAGAGCCAGGGAAAGAGAACCAAGATGCACAAATAAAGGGACAGAAGCCGGTGAGGCAGGGAGAGGAAGAAGTGCAGAGACTGGACCAGCAGAGGAAGTCCCGGGCAGCTGTCTAGGCCCTGCCCCTGGCAGGGGAGCAGACAGGGGCAAACAGGAGAATAAGGTGAGCAAAGACCTCAGGTCAGGGTTGAGGACGCACAGCTATGTGTGTGGCTGAGGCTTCCTGGTGTCCTCCCACGTCTCTAACTCTGAAATCAGTTTGATTTGATATCCAAGCAGCAGAACAGCCTCTGGGTTGGGGAATTTTCTCTGAGCATCACTCGTGTGTAGAGGGCAGAGCCAGTGAACCAGGTCACAGTTTCCTTCCATCCCCAGCGTGGACAGAGCAGAGATCTGCTCAAGACCGTGGCCTTACCATACTTTGTCTTGTTTCTGAGTTGGAAGCATCTCCGCATTTCGGTCATAGTAGGTGTCAATGGTCAAGTTCCCGTCCATGTTGTGTGCGGAATGGAAATTGGAAACAACACGGGTTGGGACACCTAAGCATCTCATTACTGAAGAGAAGGAAAAGAAGAGGCCCACTGAGCTCATTTTGAGAATTACTGCTTTTCCACACGTAATTTCCTTTCTTTCTTTCTTTTTTTCTTTCAGTACTGTGGGGAGTGAACTCAGAGTCTTCACCCTCAGCTACATTCCCAGCCCTTTTCCATTGTTTATTTTGAGACAGGGTCTCACTAAATCACTAAATTGCCCAGACTAGGCTTGAACTTGTGATCTTCCTGCCTCAGCCTCCCAGAGTGCTGGGATTATGGGTGTCACCACACCCGGCTTCAATACCTAATTTCTAACTTTCAAACTAGAGGAGAGAAAGAAACCAGTATTTTCATAGCCACACCTGTAACTCTTTTATTCCTAGAGCACCACAGCCAGGCCCAGAACCCACTACCTGCTGTCTCCACCAGTGGTTTCCATCTCACAGAAAGAAAGAAATCATCTGACAGTCACTTAATAAGGAACAACTCAGTTTATCTTCTAAGGCTTTTTTCCACTCAGCAGCTTTCCAAGTTAAAAACAGAGAACCCAAGTCATCCGATAATTAGAAAATGTAAAGACTTTTGGCCTGTGCCACAGCCAATTTCAAAGGGAAAGCAGTCATTATGTATATCTAAAATGTACCAACAAAATTTAAATTAAAAAAAAAAAAAAGGAAAGCAGTGTGAACTCAAGTGCCAGTATGTGGCTCAGCTCCTCTGGTTAGTGTGATGTGCAACACACGAAGAGCTGGACCAGACGACTTTCAGCTCTGAAGTTCTGGATTTGCAGTTCTACTTATACATAAGAACTGAGGAGCGGAGAGTAGAGGACAATAGGGAATGGACACAAAGGCACGATAGACGTCTAGAGATCCTCAACATTGTGAGAGACTGGAAACCAGAGGCAGCTGCCATCTTGGCTGAGGCAGCAGCCCCCCCTTGTGGTGTCTCAGGAGAGTGCTACGAAAACCTTGAAACTGAGCAAAGATATCACAGATCTAGCCGATATTAAACCCTAACCCCACCAGCACAACACTCTCTCTCCCTCTCTCTCTCCCACCACCCGCCGCGAGCCAGAGGAAATCAAGCCACAGTCAGTGACCTTGGGCACACAGCTCCCTGCCTCTGTCAGTGTGGTAAACAGCTGAGACAGGAGGCTGCCGAGTGTCCCCTCGCCGTGACTCACTGCGGCACCCTCCGAGAGCCGCCGGGCATCCGCAGCACTCTCCCGCGCTCTTCACGGCCGGCAGCCGCGTGGCAGCAAAGCTCGGGCTGCAGGGGCGGGGCCAGCTGGCCAGGAGCAGCTCTCTCGGCTGGCGGGGGCCTGGGAGGGCTCGGGGCTTGGAGGCGGGGCGAGCTCGTGGGCCTGGCCCTTCTGCTCACTCCAGGCTCCGCAGGCTCGAAACTGCCTCCCTGACGCCCGCCCAGCGCCCGCTGGCTGACCTCCCAGCCCAATGCAAATCTAGGACGACTCAGTGACAGAGCAGACCCAGCCTCATTTCACAAGCCAGCACAGCGACGTCGCTTGGTTTGAACACCCGGATGTGAACCTCTTGTCTGTAGTAGCCCCTGAACAGGACTTCCCGTCTGGGCTGCCCCTGGCCGCGAGCTCTGTGCGCCCCTTCTTCAGGGCAGCCGACCTGCTAGATGAGCAAAAGTTTTCTAAGCTCCACGGGGCGGCAAGGCGGCCCCAGCGACATCTCCGGCCGCGTTCGTTCGTGGGAGACAGGCAGCGGTCTTAGTTCTTTCCTCTCTCCCTTATCTTTTTGTTTTTTAACGGAGTACTGAGCTATATCCCCAGCCCTTGCTAAGTTTTTGTTTTTTGGGTTTTTTGGTTTTTTTTGGAAACAGGGTCTCCCTAAGTTACCAGGTCGCCCAGACTGGGCTGAAATTTGAGATCCTCTTTCCTCAGCCTCCCAGAGTATGTGCCGCCACGCCCAACACTCCCTCATCTTCACCAGCAATCTGGGCAACAACTTTGCACTAAATTGTAAATAGATGATAATGCATAAAATATCAATTCTTCTTAACTGTAGGCCACAGGGTAAGAATTAATCTCTAATTACAACTCTTAAAGAGTCTGTTAGGACTACAAGTAAGGTCAGGCAGACTGCCCGCTTGCACCTCCACGTCCTCCCACCGGTTCCCTGACTCCAGATTCCTCTTGAGCTGAGGAACTCAGCAGGTGGCAGAAAGAAGCCATTGCGCACTACCTTGCAACCATAAGCCACCCCATCCAGGTGGCCACTCAAGTGGAATGATTGAATAGGCCAGCTCCCCAGTGTGCTGGCAAGCCTGTGGGGGTCACAGGTAAGCCACCGGACCTCATGAGCCATAAGTGACTTCTCTGAAGAGACAGTCACAGCCTGGCCTCAGAAGGTCACGAAGACGGAGGAGCTCTTCACTCACCGGTGCACATCACAGAAGCAAAGACCCAGCACTGTCCGTACTTCACAGGCTGCCCACCCCGGGCTGACCACTGCCGCAGGATGGACACGCTGCCATTCCACTCAAGAGGGCTGACGCCCTTGGAGTAGTCCTCACCCCAGTTCCCCTGCAGCACACCACTGTCGTCATTGCTGTTGATCTGCAAAGGACAGACAGGCAGTGTCCACAGTGCCCACCTGACAAAGCTCAGACTGTCCTGGCATGGTGACAGGAGACTGTGGGCCTCACCATGGCGCTCACCACCCTGCACACATACACCACGTCCTTCCGCTGGGAATAGTCTTTAGCTGGGTTCCTTAAGAAGTACAGGCTCTTGTTCAGGATCTCAAAGCAGATGTCTATGATGTCCTTCTCAAACTTCCGAGGCATTGCAAGAGGGGAAAGAGAGAAGAGCAAAAAGGACTAGCATTCTGAAACTTCAAGTCACTTTCAGGCTTTTAAAATTTTTTTTTTCATGCTTTTAAAGATGATGTGTATGTATATGTGTATGTGTCTGTGGCGAGAAAGTGGGAGCTAAATATAAGACATTGTCCTGCTTTTGACGAGCTTATAAATCAAATGGGGAATGTGTTTGATTTGGAAGTGTGAAGAACTAACCAGTGTGACTCTAGTAGAACATGCAGAGAGGATGCAGGGTGAGAGATCCCTGCTGGCTGAGGAGATGGGAGAAGACAGTCACCTGAGGTCTGTGAGCATGTGGGCCCCAAGGACTCGGGAAGTCTCCTATCTGGAGGGCTTGTGTGAGCAGAAAAAGATCAGACAGATGAGTGTGTTTAGGGCCAACAATGGAGAAGAAGGAGAAGATTTGTAGAGAGTCTTGAAACAGGCAGAGAAGCTCAGAGCTGATGGTGTGAGCACTGGAGAGGCCAGGGAAGGTTCTGTGCAGTATATGTTCATGACATGTGTCTCGATCCTCTAAACTTCATCTCAGTTTGAAAGCTCTTCACAAGTTGCATTGCTGAATAATGGGGGAAAATGTGATCTTTCTCAGCGAGGCTCCCTGCTTCCCCTGATATGCCCCCCTGGAGTCTGTGCCCCGGACTGAGATGGGAGAAAGGGAGAAAGCACACCCACTGTGCTCGCTGGTCATAAGTGGAAAAGTTGTCCACAGCCAAGACTCCCTCTGAATAGTGACTGAATATTTGATGCTTTTAAAGGATTATTGTTCATTTTTTCAGTTATGATCAGTTTTTCAGAGAGAATCATCTTTGGGGCCATATTCTGAAGTATTTCTAGATTAAATGATATATATCTGTAATTTGCTTCAAAAAAAAAAAATCCATCAACTAGGAAACTGTAGGAGTATTGGCCAGGGCTGGGCATACTTCCTGAAGGGCAGCTAGTAAGTATTTCAGCCCTAGCAGGACTTAGGTTTTCTCTCCACAACTCAGTTTTGTACTGTAACCTGAAAACACCCTCAGACAACATCTAAGTGAATGACTATGGCTATGTTCCAGAAAAATGTTCTTTATGGGCACAAATTTGAACGTCATGTAATTTTCAATGTCATCAAAGTGGTTTCTTCATAAGTCTTTTAGGCAATTTTCGAAATGTGAAACTCATTCTTCCCTTGTGGATCATACAAATACACTCAGTAGTCCACATCCGGCCCATGCAAACCTCTGGGATAGATGAAAGAAGATTCACCACAAATTGTTCACTATCAAGCTGAGAAATGCGTACGTGAAGGTTCGTCACAGCTACCGGTCTACTTTGATTATGTTTAACAACTATAACAACAACAAAAACTGAAAAGGAAAGGCACCTCCTTGCTCCTCTCACTGTACAGAAATCACCTAACAGCTCATACTGTCCCTTTGCCAGAGTCCTTCTAGGACCTGCCTTGACGAGCCCACCCCAGGCCCACCTTCGGGAGATGGTGTTACCTGTCCGTAATTCCAGGGCCAGGAGGTGATGGAACTTTCATGACCCTTGTAAACAAAGCCGTAGTCCCTCATGATATACTCCTGCAGCAGTATTTCACTTGGTAGGTACACGTCATCCTCTGGGCAGTTAAAAGTAGTCGAGGGAGCAAAACCCCAAACCAAAAAAACAGAACAATACAATGTTAAAAACCAGTAATGATGATATCTTTCTGGAGAACAGGAGGAACAGTGGGTTGAAAGCGACAGAAATCAGGATTGGGCCCCCTTAACATCCTACCCAGTGGGCTTGGGGACTTAGCTCAGTGGGTATAGTGCTTGCCTACCAAGCGCAAGGGCCTCAGTTCGATCCTCAGCACCAAAAAAAAAAAAAACCCAAAACATTCTACTGAGTGCTTCCCTAGTGAGGCCAGCAATATAATCTATACTTTAAAAAAGATTTAAAGTATAGATTTTAAAAGTTACAAGCTTATTGTGGAGACTTGGAAAATATATCACATTCAACCTGCATCCCTCCTTTCTTTACTTTCTTTTTTCTAAAATGTCATAATAAGACTTTTTTTTTTTTTTTTGGAGCTGGGGATCGAACTCGGGCCCTTATGCTTGCAAGGCAAGCACTCTAACCGCTGAGCTAAATCCCCAGCCCAATAAAAATATTTTTAAAAGGAAGTCGTGCTACTTATATATTATATTAAATATAATTTAATATAATATATACTTATATTAATATATTAAATTAATTATATTAAATTAATTACCTTATATTAATTATATTAAATATTTTTTATGTGTCACAAGAAAATTTTTCTTCACTAAAAAAAGAAAAGTGAGGGCAAAATAAAGTAAAATAAAAGGCAGGCTGCAGGTTGAACAGGGTCGATTCAGATGGACAGAGAAAGATGATGGAAATCATTCATTCCCACTATTCAGAAACACCCCCCCATTACATTTTAAAACACAGTATGCTGTGCACATATATTTAATATAATTAGAATCTTATTGTGTTCCAATTGCTAAACTATTTCCCTAACATCATACCAGAAGTATTTTCATCATGCGTTAAAACCTCTTTGTAAAGTCAATCTTTAGCGAGAGCGCACGGGATATATCTAGAATTAAGTATGATTTATCTGCCATCCCTTCTCAGAAGGCCCTCACAGAGGCTTCCCAGTGGATCAGGTCAGTGCAAGCCTTACCTGCGCTCCATGGGTTAAACAGCAGGATGAAAGTACCCAGCGGGTAAGTCACACTGTGGCCCTGCCCCTGAGCAATCTCTGCCTTCAGCGTGTAGTGACCAATGACTGCACTGGCTGGTGTGAAAAGGGAGACCTGGAGAGAAGTGGAGTTGATCGTGAAGTCTGACACACTCCAGACATTTCCATGTGGGGCCTGCTTGAGGGAGAACGTGGCTCGGGTCCCCAGCCGCTCCAAGGGCTCAGGGCCTGTGTAGGAGAGAACAACCCCATGGGAGGCTCAGAAATTTGTGTGGTATTAGATTCCCTGGGGCCTGAAGTGCCCCTCACTTCCTCCCAACTCTTGCTAATCCTTTTGGTATAAAGCCCTGGTGGCCATTGGGTGTCTATAGGCAAACAATTTAAGATCTCTGGGCCTCTGTTTTTTTTTAATCTGTGCAACGGGAATCATAGTAGTACCTTACCTGAAACTCTTTTGTGGGTATTAAACAGAATCACATGTGTGAAGTTTTGTTTTGTTTTGTTTTTTGTGGTGCTGGGGATCGAACTCAGGCCCTTATGCTTGCAAGGCAAACACTCTAATCACTAAGGTAAATCCCCAGCTACATGTGTGAAGTTTTAGCACACCCTTTGTTTTCCCTTTTTCTAGGTGGGAGTCTTACTAAATCACTAAATTGCCCCTGCTGTGCTTGAAATTGCAATCCTCCTGTGTCAGCCTCCCCGAGCGCTGGGATTGCAGGCCTGCACCACCACACCTGGCCAGCACAGTGTTTTTAAAGGTTGGCCATTGCGGCCACAGTGCTGAACTGTCAGATCTTCCCTTAACAGCACTAACTGGGCACCGAACATGAAGGTCCTGGGATCCCAGAGAAGAGAGGGGAGGCAGGGACCCTGCAAGAGAACTTTGTACATGTCCCCATGCAGAGGGAACCTGAGGAGCTCACCGGTCTCAGCCACGAAGGTGATGTGGTCCCTCTGGGGCTGGAAGGGCCGGTTGAAGCTCAGTTGGAGGCTGAAGAGCTGGCCTCGGCGCAGGATGAGCCGCTCCACACCCATCTCCTGCGTGTGGTGTCCCTTGTTGTTCCTGGCACTGTGCAAGTCCACAGACCTGAGCTTCAATGCTTCCACTAGGACAGGGAGGGACAGGTCACTGCCCAGCGATGACTGTCTGAGATCGAGAGCCCCTGATACTTGTCAACCATTTCTATGAAAACCAGCTCTGATTTAGGTACGATTCCTATCCAGTTCTTAGCCCTTCTGCCTCCTAATTTCATGACTCAGCCCCACAGGGCCAGGGAGGGGAGGACCTCAGTCCTGGTGACCTTTGCACCCAAACCCGGAGCCACTGTGCTAAAAGATTGAGGCCTCAGAAGACAAAACAATTCCAGGTGCTGAAAGTTACTCTGTTTCCCTGACAGAAGAACAAATGTAATTGGAATTTTGTAAATGAACTCCGTGAGCTGACTGGAGGGCTGCAGCTGTGGGACAAGTTCCTGCTTTAGGATACTGGGCAATTTACAACTTGTTTCTTGCTTCTCAGCCATTGCAGGTCTACGAGGAAGACATTGGCCACTTTCTAGGGTGTATACCTAATGCACAGTTGTGAAGCTCTTAGGGTGCAGTGGGCAAATGTGCAGCCTCTGGACTGACATGCCCCCAGGTCACCACCTCTACAAGTTGCTTGTGGGATCTTGAGCAAACTGCTTAATGTCCCTAGACATCAGTGCCCTCACCTGAAAACTGGAGAGACAATCGTATTCCTATTTCCTGGAGTTCACAGGGGCATCAAGAGAGGATGTACATGTGCGAATCTTCACTTTATGAGAGATACAGGTAGAGTAAGCACTCAGTAGTTATTAGTCAGTCTTAGCAGTTGTAAGAATACAACCTCAGATTGGGTTTGCTTTGCTATTTTTGCTGGCAGTGTTTACATTGCATTCACTGTCCCCCCAAAATTTATTAGGTCTTTCCCTGACCAGAACAACAAATTAACCCAGTGATTCTCCACAAGGGAGATGTGGCTCCTTGAAGGACATTCGGTGATGCCTGAGGACGTTTCTGTTGCTGGACTGTGGCAAGTCACAACAGCCAGGGCTGCTGCTGACCAGTACTCTGGGGAGTGCCCTTTGAATTTCCATGTAGTTCTCTGTTTCTGCCTCTTTCCTAACTTCTGGAATGTTCTGAATCCTGATCCTCTCACCGGGATGCTTTCCCTTGCCATCTGTGGACTGGCTAACCTGTTCTCCACGGCTTCTGTCGAGTCACTGGGCAGAGATGGCTCTGAGCATTAGGACTGAAGTCTGAGGCCAGTACAATGTCCTCACAGCCTCCCTGCAGGTTCCTGCTGGGCTCCCGAACAACAGTAGCCATGAATACATTTAAATACTTAAGTAAAGAAGTTGGATTAGGTCTTTTAACACTTTCTTCACAGTCGAGAAAATCAACTCCACGAATTTGCCAAAGATCTGACTGAAAGGAGAACATTTGCAAAGCTCCTCTGCTCTGTCTCCAGGAACTGTCTTTCCTTGGGGTAGCTTCATCAAAGGTAGATTACTGGACCAAATAGCACCGAGTTTTTAAGCCTGTTCATGTAATTTGGGCATTTAAGTAGCTGTGCCACTGGAACCAGAAAATTCAGGGAAAGATCTCAGACAGATACCTTTTAGTTACCTAATGCCAACAGAAAAAAAAAAAATGGCATCGGGTCTGACACATTAATAGTTTATGGAATCAACTGAGAGAAAGGTGACCAATGTTAAGAAAAAAGAAGAGATCACGATGCATTGCACATAAGAAGAGCAATGATAATTTTATGTGTACCTGGGCCATGGTGTAAGTTGTGGGTCACGGTCAAAGGTTTGAAAGCAACTGGCCTAGATCCTGTTGGAAACTAGTTGCAGCTCCCTTGTTTCTGAGGGGGCTGAGATGTTCATAGCAGGATCACCGAGCCTTCCCAGGAAGCCTCTCAATCCTGCGCCTCCCTCCCAGAGGCCCACTCGGCCTGAAAGATCCTAGACCCAAAAAGGCAGTAAAGAGGGTATGGGAGCTTTTCCATGCCCTGGGACGGCCCTTTCCTGGCTGCTCTCCACAGCTTGACATAGTTCCCACGGGCACTGTTTGATTTAGCCTGACTTCTCTCCGCTTGGAAAGGAAAGGGGAGCCGGAACGACACTGTCTTCCTCTCTGTGCCTGAAGTTGTAGTGCACAGAGAGAATGTCTTCTCCATGAGGCACTTAAGTTTTCTTTCTATTCTACTTAATATAATTACGTATTTGGCTCACTTACAGCTTTGCGCGTCAAAGAGACGATGACTTAAGAGAACAAAAGGAAGGACTTCCACAGGAGCCAGGAAAGAGAGCTGAGAGGATCAGGAAGAAGTTCAACAATGCAGGAAATCCAGCAGCATCAATTAGAAAAACATGTCAGCACCTACCAGGTCTGACTTGGCCACAGTTCCTCAGCAGTTAGCGACATGAGTCAGAGGAGAGGTGAGCCCCAGACATGAGACTCCTTGTGCTTGTTTGACTTACACCAAGACAAGAGTGTAAAGGAGCAAGTCATATCCTGATATATTACCAGTCTCTGAATAACACAGGAGACCTTAAAACAGTCATCTGCCTGTGAGGAATTCTAAGAAACAAAACTCCTGTCTTCTGAGAAAACAAAACTGGAGAGAGTCCACTCTCCCAGGTCCACGTGGAGGTTACGCCACGTGGGCTTTCTTTGGCCATGGAATATGAAGCTCCACCTCCCGCACTCACACCACCTTCTTTATTTTCTGCAGAGCATTTAATAACATCCACAGAACCAATTGTCATCTTCTTGAACTCAGATCCTCCATTCCTAAAATGAAGCATTGTACCCAATTTCAGAAAAATATAGGTAATGTTCCTGGAATACTTAGAATAGGCCAGTCACTGTCTGGGGCATTGTACATGTCCACAGTCATTTACATTCTCGCAGCCACTCCAGCGGAGCATTAATATTGTTCTCGATGTGTAGGAGGGTGCTGAGCAGAGCTGGGGTTCAAGCCCAGGTGAGCTGGCTCCACAGCCGGCCCCCCTGACCTTCACGGCCTCTTGCCTTCCCTCCTGGGTGCTCAGTCATGTTTGCTCAGTGACATTTGCTGAATGGACAAGTGCTCGTGTATGTGAGGATCAAGGAGTAATCCAAGAGAAGAGCAGGGACAAAGGGTTACTACTTATAATATATATAAACATGTATGTAGATACTAAGGAGACAGCCTTACTATACTCACAGAAATGCAAACTGGAGCATTTCGCTTTCCAATGCTCCCTACTTGCGGAGTAGCTATCTATCATCTCCTTTTCCCCCTTTTTACTACTGTTAAATAAATTGTCTTCCAAAAAAAAAAAAAGAAATGCAAACTAAAACAATAATGAGAATTCTCTAGGAAGTCTTCCCTCCCATGCATCCTCCCCTCTGCCAAGTCTTCTAAGATTTCTGCCTCCACCATTAATTTTGACTTGTTAGTCCCCTGCTTTAGCCTGTAATGGTTTCTGTATCTATCCAACACTACAGTCTCCCTGAAGGAAGTGTGCATGTTTCTTCCTATGGTCCATCAGGTAGAACACCACTGCCTGACACAGAATAAAAGAGAAAAACAAAACAAAACAAAACAAAACAATAATGAGATCCATATTGGAGCTATTCAAAATTTTTCAAAGAATAACAATAATCTATTTCATTGAAGGCATATGGAAATGGATTTCTCATATAAGGACATGGGAGTGTAAATAAATTCAAACCTTTTAGAGAAAATTGTTTGATAACTATCAAAAATTTAAGTGGATATTGTCTTTGACCCAACAGCTGTTCTTTCTGACTTCTTTCGTATAAAAATATTTGCACATGTATCCAGTTATTTCAATGGGCACATCCATTATAGCATTGTTTGTAAGAGCAAATATTAGTAATGATAACCATGAAGAAGGGATAATAACAAACTAAATAAATTAATAAATGTATGAAAGAAATTGTGCTTATATGCCAGAATGGAAAACTGTAATTTGTTAGAAATTTTTGGTAGACGAATATGCACTGACATGGAAAGATTTCCAAGATATATGATTAAGGTTTTTAAAAAAGTAAGTCATCAGGTAATACACTTCATATAACTTCATTTATGTGAGACAAACAATTTCATATCACCTAGTACTATTTGGAAGCAACTGAGTAAATTGTTGATGGCGCTTTCCTGTGAGGGGAGCAGGAGAGCACCCGTGCACTGGGAATGTGGCCAGTGAGGGAGGAGAGGAGACACATCTGGAAGCACTAGGACGCAGAGGGGCTGGGACCCGGCAAAGCGCTACTCTTTGATTCAGCAGTGATAAGTATGTCTCTCCCTAATGGTGGATAAATTGTCCTGAGGACGATTGACCAATACTTATTACAAAAAAAAAATTTTTTTTGAGACAGGGTCTCATTATGTAGTTCAGACTGGCCTTCGACTCACTATGTAGCCCAGATTGGCCTCACACTTACGGTGATCCTCCTGCCTCAGCCTCCAGGTGCTGGGATTACAGATGTGCACCACCACACCTGGCTTGTACAAAAAATGTTTTAAAACCTTGAAACGTAAGTATCTTTGACCCATAAATTCCTCTCCTAGGAATTTTTTTTTCTAAAATCATCACTTGCTTACAAAAATGTAAGTGTAAGGATGTTCAGTGTGACCTAAATATTCTACAATAAAAGCTAGATATGTAAACTTTATTCCTCTAATCTGATGTAATCAACAAAGGTCTTAATAGTACCAACAAAGAATAGGAGAAAATAATTTCTTAGATACTAAAAAGAAAAAGAAAAAATGATTGAAACACTGTATGTGACAGATTCCTTTGGGTGGTGAAATTGTGGTAAAGATTTTCAGTGTTTTCCCAGTTTTCCTTTTGCCTTTTGTATTTAGAGGGAAGTGTTATTCCGATCACAGGTTTTGAGCAGGAGCATCGTGGTCAAAGCTACCCATTAGGATTAATTTTGCTGTGGTGAGCGCTGTGAGACTTTTTCCCAATGGCCAAATTCAAAGTCAAATGAGGACCTAACCCAGGTCCTCTGTCTGTGTGGGGGACTGGCAATCCTGGGCCTGCTGCAAAGGAATAAATACAGGTTGAAATACCTTCATTTGCAGGGCTTCCCAGGGCCCCAGCAGGAGTGGAGGAAGACCAACCAGGTCACAGAAACCGCAGCCAACATGGGCAGACACAGTCAGGCTGGGAACATAGAGGGCGGGTTGCACCCGGCCCAGGCAGTGCACAGAACAGGCACCTGTCACCAAAGGCCTGGTGAAGCCAGCTCCCTTCCTTTTTTTTTTTTTTTTTTTTTGTACCGGGAATCGAACTCAGGGCATCATGCTTGCGAGGCAAACACTCTAACCACTGAGCTAAATCCCCAGCCCCCAGCTCTCTTCCTTTTCCTGCCTTCATCTTTGAGTTCATTCCAGCTTCTTTTCATTCTGCACTTCTCATTATTATACATTTGGGGTGTTTTACAAATACCTCATTCTTAGCCTGGCACTCCTATAATGCCAGCACTCTGAGAGGCTGAGGCAGGCAGATTCCAAGTTCGAGCTCAGTCTGGGAAGTTTAGTGACTTAGTGAGTCCCTGTCTCAAAATAAAAAATAGAAAAAAGGCCGAGAATGTAGCTTAGTGCAAAGGCCCTACGTTCAATTCCCAGTACTGAAAAATAATTTTTTCATTATTTTACATTTTTTCCCTTTTAAAAAATGTGAAAGGATATGTATGTGTGACCAATATGCAGAGATTTCTATGTGGTGTGATTACTGTAGTGTTCTGTGTCTCTTTAAATGTTCAAGAATAAAAATGTCCCATTACTTGAAATTTCAAATCCAAATTTCTTAGTCAACGATTCAGACCCCTCCAGAATGTGGTCCTAATGTATCCTCACTCTTATCTCCAAATGGCCCATTAAAAACTCTCCTTCATTCATGCTGTGGGCTCCCAATAGATCACGCTCACCTCTGGACAGCCCCTGCCCCTTCCCTAGTCTCTTTTTGTCTGCATTGGAGCAGTTCTTCCAGCAAAATCCAGCATCTACCTCCTCCCTGAAATCTTTCCTGAGCACTTCAGAACACTGGGGCATCCAGCACCTGCAACCATAATTTTATATCTAGCTAATATTTAGTGATTCTTGTTAAGCTCCAGGCTTTACATGCATCATTTTCTTCTATCCCTACAACTACTCAGTGAGAGACTATCAACTCCATGTAACAGAGGAGGTCATCGGTGAGATGAGGTAACTTGCCCAGTGTCACCTACCTAATAAGTGACAGAACTGGCATTTAACTCTAGACAGTTTGACTCCAGAACTTAGCTCTTCATCTCTGGCTGGTATAGAGGTTTTCAGATTTTTTTTCCCCCCTAAGTGAATTTTGTACTTTCTTTGAATGAAAAAATAAACAGACTTTAAGAGGCGCTACTCTAGTGGAAGAACTGACCAAACCCCCACTGCCTGCTCTCACAACAGGCTTCTGTGTAGCACCAAATAACACAATAAAAACCATAGGCACGGTGATGCACACCTGTAATCTCAGCACTCTGAGAGGCTGAGGCAGGAGGGTCACAAACTCAAGCCCAGTTAGGGCAACTTAGTGACATTGAGAACCTTTGAACCTTTTTGCAAAATTTAAAAAATTTTGAAGGGCTGGGAATTTAGTTCAGTGTAGCTCCATACCCAATAACACACACACACACACACACACACACACACACACACACACACACACATACACATACAGAGCCCCATCTCAACCTCCTTATTCTAAGATGTCAAAGAAGGCAGAAGTTTTAAAGCAGCTCAGCAGGACAAGACTGCTCCAGGACTCAACTGATCTGTCTCCCTGCTTGGCAATTTCTTAGGCTCTGAACCATCTATTTTTCAGCTACTTGCTTGCTACTTGGTTGTTTCCGTGGGACATCATTGTTGTTTACTGGTGGCTACATGATTAAATGGGTTTATTTTTAATTATCCATACCTGGTACCCAGCATTTCCCATAGCTGCTGGCAAAAGTGTTCCCAGGATGCTGCACCAGTTAAATCATTAGGTCTTTTTCTCATATGTACAAAGGATTATCATTCATAATATATGAAAGTTGTTATAAATAATAAGCTGTAAATACTTATATAATACTATACAAGAAGACAGTCTTGCTATAATCATGGAAATGCAACTAAACCCATAATGAGATCCATCTTTGATGTATTAGAACATTTAAAAGAATAGCACTAACCTTTTTTTGTGGAGGGCATATGGAAAGGGACTATTTCATACACTGATGGTGTGAGTACAAGTTCATATAGACTTTTTAGGGAGAATGTGCTGATTACCCACCCAAACTTAAAGTGGATATCGCATTTGACTCAACACTTGTTCTTTTAGAAGTCTTAAAATATAAAAATATTTGCACACATTTGCACAGTTATATCAACAGTTACATCAACAGGGACATCCACTGAAGCATTGTTTATAAAACCAAATATTAGAAACAGTCAAAGTGTCCATCAATAAGGGGTAGCAACAAACTAAACAAATTAATATATTTATTAAATAAATGTATTTATACACCTAAAATAGAAACTATAAGTTATTAGAAATTTTTGACAAGCTAATATGCACAGACATGGAAAGACTTCCAAGCCATATGATTAAAATTTTAAAAATCAAGCCATGAAATAATGTGCACTACATACTCTCCTTTCTATAAAACAGTTTTGTACAACACAGAATCATTTGGAAGCAGTTGGTCACACGGTTAATTGCGCTCTCCTGGGGGAAGGAACAGGGTTGGGAATATATATGTCAGGTCCTCATGGACCTCCTCAGACTTCCCAGGACCATTTCTGACCCAAAGTTTTTTAAGATTGTATATGGCTTCAGGAAAGAAAATGAGCAACCATATGATTTGTACTTCAAGGTCCAAATGAAGGTGGAGAGATAGGAAGAAGGAGCTAGAATACACTATCAACCTAGACGCTCCTGTCTTTTCTCATTACCTCTTACTCTCTCCAAAATGCCCCTCTCTTGACTTAGAACTTCAGAAAAGTTAAACAGATCGGCAGCACTCACCCGGCTCCATCGGCACCTCCTCCTGTGGGTGAAGGCCCTTCAACTAGTCAGCATTAGGATTGAGGACCTAATTGCTTCTCAGCGTCTACAGCCAAGGAGAACCTTTCTTCACTTCCTCCTGCTCCTCCCACCCCTTCTCTGAAATTTCCCGTTGTTCCAGGTGCACTTTAGCTTAAGGAAAGGAGCTTCTGCCTTAAGCCTTTAAACTTTTGCTGAGGAATTCGTTTCTGCGGCCTCCTGGTTAAGCAGAAAAGACTCCCAAGTGACATGGAAGACGAAGCTCTGCTCCACTCCGTCCCTCAGCACTGTTGCTTTGAGTCTAGGAACCCATTCATTCTAACCCAGTGCAGTCTGGCATCGCCCAAGGGCGTCAGTGCTGAGAGTGCGATGGGTGAAAAACAGCTGGCCTGAAGGTCTCTCCCTCTCTCTCTCTCTCTCTCTCTGTCTCACACACACACACACACACACACACACACACAGTCACACACACACACACACGGTCACACACATGCACACACGCATGCACAGAGTTCGTACAGCCCATTAGGACTCAGAGAACTCAGAATCTTGAAGAAAAACAAAGCATGTGGGAAGGGTGAATTATGCTGTAGATTAAAAACAAGTTTGACAAGATTTCCAATGGCAAGGGGGTATGAGATGATGCTAACTAGGGGAGAGCAGAATACAAAAATGGTGCAGCTAGCTCCGTGGTGGAAAAAACACTATTTGCACGGACAGGCCTATTTTTAAAAGATGGAAGAAAATATAAGAAACTGTGACTGTCGAGGAGCAGAGAAATCATAAGTGATTGTGATTTCTGTTTTTATATTTTACTGAATCAAAAAAATCCCACAGTAGGAGTGTAAGATGTTTTTAATCAGGAAGGAAAAAGCATTTTTAAGAGGAAGTCAGAAGATGAAGGCAGGAGATCTGGACATGTAAGTATGTGTTTACTGGATTCATGATTTTTTTTTTTTTTTGAGACAGGGTCTCACTATGTAGTCTAGGCTAGTCTTGAATTCTCAGCAATCCTCCTGCCTCAGCCTCCCAAATGCTAGGATTACAGGTGTGTGCCATCACACCCAACACCAGACTCATAAAGAGAGAAGTAGGAGCATCCATTCAACACTCCTACAGGGAGAAATTTAGTTTGGTCAAAGAATAAGTGCTACAGAGAAGAGGTAAAACTCCCTACAGGTTTGGTGAGCATCATCAAAGGTAAGAAGATCTGCTGAGCTCCTTGGGGTAATCTGTATGATTCACCACAAAGGCCTACACAGATTGTAACCAAAGCTTTGTGTCACCACCCTGCCCTTTTTGAATGTGTCAAGTGAATTGGGGAAATAGTCCCAGTCAGACACACTGCACTCACTCATTACTGAGTGTTACTGTGGCCTTTTGGCCTTCATTTTGTCAAAGTTGCTCTACTTTGACAGAAAAACAACTGGTTACCGTTGCCAAGAATATTTTATACAAGAAATATATGCTTTTTGAGGAAGGTAAAATTTTTAAAAAGTACTTTGTAATAAAAGTCCTAATACATAGTAATAATGAATGTTAAAATTATGTATGGCTAAAATGTACCAATAAGATTAATTTTTTAAAAGATATGGATTTTTTTAAATGATAGAAGAGTAGTATAAATTTTGGTAAGTTTCTTTTTTTTTTTTTCTGCTACTCAGGATTGAAGCCAGGGCCTTTGCACTGAACTACATCCTCAGCCCTTTTTTCAAAATGATTTTGTGTTTTGAGACAGGGTCTCGCCAAGTTCCTGAGCCATCCAGGCTGGGCTCAAACTCGTGAGTCTCCTGCCTGAACCTCCCAGAGTGCACTTCCACACCCGGCAAGACTTTTTTTAAAATGAGAATTTCCATATAAAACAATTTGCCATTCTATTTGCAAAGATAGCTCCAACCATGTAAATGACTTTTTGCCTTATGAAAATAAGCTTTCATATCTCAAATGAAACTTATTTATTTAACTCTTTGATTTTTATTTTGGAGTTTAGATGGTATTGTTGTTAGAAGGTCCCCACCAAAACTCACGCTGAAATTTAATCCTTACTGTGAAGTAGAAGAAGCAGAGGTGATCTGGGCTGTGCCCTGGCAAATAGATTTATCCATTAGCAGATAAATGGATTAATGGTTATTTCTCTAGTGGGTCTGTTATAAAAGCAAGTTTCGCTCTGCATCTCAGTCACCATTTGAGGCTCTGCCTCCCCTGAGGTCTGGAGGGTACCCACAGCAAGAAGGACTTTGCCAGACATAGTCCCTCTACCACAGACCTCTCAGTCTCCAGAACACAAACTGAATAAACCTTTATACTTTATAAATCACTTAGTCTGCAGTGTTCACTTATAGAAACAAAAAACAGACTAAGACAGATGGGAAGAAAGATTTGCCCATGTCAAAATAAAAGTAAAGACAACATTGTCATCTGAGCCAACTAGAGAATTTGTCTGGCCAATCCTAAAGCTCTAATATAAGAGAGTGTCCCAGTTTCCACTAGGACAGCTGGGCCTCTGTGTCCACAGCCTCTGCATACTTGGAGTCAGCCAAAAGCAGATGGAGAATGTGGTTAGGCCTATGTTGTTTGCATCTGTCCTCAACATGTACAGACTTTTTCCCTTGTGATTATTCCCAAAAAAATACAGACTAGCAGCTTTTCAGATAGCATTTGTGTTGCATTAGGTATTCTAAGTAACCTAGAGATGATTTAAAGTAAATAGAGAGATTGTGTAGGTTACATACAAAGACTACAATGTTTGGGTATGGGGAAGGGACTGGACCCAATACCCCTTGGATACCAAGGAACAACTGTACTTTTTTTTTTTTCAGGTGCCGGGGATTGAACTCGGCCTTGTGCTTGTCAGGCAAGCACTCTGCCATTGAGCTAAATCCTCAGCCCCCAACAACTGTACTTTTGTTCCTTTTTCCCCTTCATTCATTTTACAAGTACTGTAAACTCTCAAGCCTCTCTTTTTCCCCCTGTTGGAATGGCGCCTTAGGAGAAGACTTAAGACACACAAAATGCTGATCTTTAGCCCCAAAGAGCTTAGAAACTACAAAACTCACACAAATGTCCTCTAGAAAAGGACAGAACCGGCTCAGAACAATGGTAGGGAAGAGCTCCTGAAAGGCTCTGCAGTCTGCAGTGTGCCTCTGCAGGGAGCTGAAGGGGGCAGTGGAGAGGAGGGAAGGAGTGAGAAAGGCACTGCCGGCTATGGCACACCAAGGACACCAGGGACGGCAGAGAGAGGTGGGACAGCCGGGCCGTGGAAGCAGGTACACCAATTCCAGCAACCAACACTCACCTTGCAGAGCAATTGTTTTCAACAGGGAGAAAAAGAGGAAGAGGCTTGAGGGTTTCAGACATGCAATTTGAGGCTGTCTGTTCTGCTTGCTTTATTTACTTATTCATTCAATCCTTTTTGCAGTGTTGGGGATTGAACCCAGGGCCTCATGGTCATTAAACAAGTTCTTCACCACTGAGCTATTTCCCGAGCCTTTTGCACTGCTTCAGATATTAGGGAGGTAGGGGTGTATGTGCGTGTGTGTGTTTTCTCTGTGAGGAGACGGTTTTTGTGGTACTGAGGATTGAACCCAGGGAGAGCCCGGCTACATCCCCATCTCTTTTCTTTCATTTGTGCATTTATTTATTTATTTTTTATTAATCTGTGACAAAGTCTTGATGAGTTGCCCAGCCTGACCTTGAAATTGTGATCATTCCACCCAGATGAATACTAGAGTTTTATAGCTGTGGGTAGTTTTTACTTTTGCGGTACTGGGGATTGAACCTAGGGTCTTTGCACTGAGCTACTTCTCCAGACCTTTTTTATTTTTAATTTTGAGGCAGGGTCTGGCTAAGTCACTAAGATGAGCCAACAGGGCTCAAATTTGTTATTCTGCTGCTGCAGCCTCCCAGAGTGCTGAGATTACAGGCACGTGCCACATGCTCGGCTGGTAACTGATTTTAAAACCTAAGTATCACCGATCAAATCAAACTTTTGATTACCTGTAGTTTTTGTTTTCTTTTCTTCTTCTTTTTCATGTCACTAACCTACAATGGCTTCTTATACATCGTCATCTCTACCTGGCACTCTAGCTAATCAGCTATATGGTGCAACTAATTTTTAGATTAAGTTATTGTCAACAGACTAATCTTTGGTCAGTATCCATTGTGGCATTACAAATCTTGTCATTTGACTACATTGTATTCAGTTCTCTCCAATTTTTTCCCTATAAGACGTATGCCTGATACAATCAAGTTTTTAATTTAGTGTCCCAAACCAAAAAGAACTTCCACTCCGGAATCATCACTATGGTGACAATAGACAGAGCCCTGCTAGGTTAGTTACTCTACTAGACTTTCTCAAGACAGCATGCGCTTAGGACCTTTAAAATAAACACAAGCACACTGAAATCCTTCCCCGGCTCCACACTGTCATGTGTATGTTTCTCCACTGGAGGATCCTGCAGTCACATCACATCCACCAGGTTCAAAATTTAACTCATTAACTCCATTCACCCACCCCAAATTCACATTATTTCTTACTTATCCTAGCAAATATTATAAAACTTCACTAATTGTTATATATGAAGATCATATGGTCAAAGATACAGAGCATGAAGTCAGAGAAATCTGATTCTGGATTCTGCCCTTTCCTCTCTGAGCGTTAGTACTTAAGTGACCTTAAACAAGTTAGTCTCGCCAAGCCCCACTTTCTTCCCATGTAAAATGGGGCTAATAGCAAGGCCTACCTTAAGACTTGCAGCTAAGCTGACCAAGGAGACATTCCTGACCATGGAGGATTTGAGCTCATCTAGTCTAGCCTCATTCTTACTTGTTCCTGTCAATGTCCCCGGCTTGAGTGTTTTCAGGGAATTGAAGCTATCCTACCCAGCCTAAACTGATGAGGTCGCACCCCTACATAAAACTCACCCATGGTTAGTGGGTATGGAGCTGCAGGCCTGTAATCTTAGTACACTGGGAGGCTGAAGTAGGAGCGTCAAACATTTGATACCAGCCTGAACAACTTGGTGACTTAGTAAGACTGTGCCTCAGAATAAAAATAAAAGAGCTGGGGATACAGTTCAGTGCAAAGGTCCTGGGTTCAATTCTCACTCCCCCCTCCCACCAAAAAAAAAAAAAAAACAACAAATAAACCCCACCTCACCAATTGCCGCATTGCTCCAAAGCCTTAATGCAGTCCACAGGTCTATCACCTTATTTTATCCTGATCACATCTCCAGACACGGTGCTCCCAATTCTCCCCTCTCTATAGCTCACCGATCTTTTGTTACCAAATTCCCAAATTAAAGTCTTTCCTGAAGCTGTTCCCTTCCCTGGCTGCTCTTTCTGCAGAAACATCACTTCATCATAGAAGCTTTCTGGGCTAGCTGAGGCCTCTGCATTTACTCTCTTGGAACATTATTGTTTTCCTTAACAGATGCTAAACAAGCATTTGTATAATTTGTTTTCCCTAACAATTTCTAGACTCCCTAATCTCTCTGTTTCCTTCAGGTGAGCCCACCTGAACAGGCTAGGCCACCTATAAAATAAAGCCAGTTTTCTAGGACATCCAAATAGCACTGGCTCTGGTCCTTCCCCCAGGAGAGTGGCTGGAAGTTGTATGTTTCCCAGGACTCCCTCCCCAGGAGTTGTAGTATTCGCGGGCTACTTACTTTTGTCCACAGATCAATTCTGCTTTCGTGCTCCGGTACCTGCTCAGCTGTGCTGTGCATGGAGGAGCTGATGGCTTCCCTGACTAGATGACCAGCTCCGCAGCCTGGGAGGTTTACCGATGCCTTCAATTATACAGCCAGGAGGGAAGGGCAGAAGGTGGTGATGAAATCAGCCACACCCTCTGCCTGGGAGCAGCTTTTGGGCCCTGCTGTTGAATCTTGGTTCCCATCCAGAAGGCCTATTCTTCATGGGGAGCTGTACCCGTCTTGTCCCAGCTTCCCCATTTGACCTCAATCAGGACCCCTCAAAACCTTCAAACTTGTTTTAGTAATCAAATATTTAAAGACAGCAGTTGTTCTTGATCCCCCAACACCCCCTCACTCCCCTTCCCCACCTGGGTATTATTTAGCCCCTTGAAAATGATGAAGAGTATTGGAGTTTTGCCCAGTGTCTCCATCTAAAGCCTAAGGCAGTGGCTAATGCCTAATTCTGCTACCAGCAACTTCATGAGCTTGTCTTGATAAATGTTCTCATAATTTGTATGCATTTCATTCATTCATTCCACAGACATTTATTGAGTAACTGTCAAGTGCTGGGCACCATTCCAGGCTCTGCAGATTCAGTTCAACAAATTCCCATTAAGTTAGAACGGTATATTTATGATGCCGTGATGGGAAATGTGGTTTCCATGTTGTCAGAATGCTGACTTTGGGAATTCTCTTAGAGAATATCTCAAAAACATAGCTGTCTTCCAGAGCAGCAGCGATGCAGGCATGGCGAGCAGCTGTGAGGCTTCAGGCTGAAAGAGAGACACCTCGTGAGATGTAGAGGGGCTGAGGAAGCGGCGCTATCTGAGTGGGCCTCTCACTAACGACAGGTGTGATTTGGGGCCTACCTCTTTCTCCAATGGTCAGCACTAAGTATTCTAAAATTTAACATTGTTTCGTACATAGGGAAGAGGGGAGCAGAAGGGAGGGGTGATTAAGAGGGGGGAAAAACAAGATACATCACATACAGGTACAAAATAACCACGATGAATGTGACCATTATGTATACAATGTACCAATATATGCTCTTGGTAAAAAATAAAAAATTAAAAAAAAAAAATAAAGTTTACTAGCAATAGTGATAACCTCCCTAAACAGCCCTCGGGAGAGCACATGGTTATTAACGCAGAGTGGCTGTAATACGGTCTCGGTCTCCTTTACAAGTCTCAGGGGTGCCCTGTTTCCTAGAGTGTGATTCTGCAATCTTAGCGGGTGTCTGGAGGGGCTTTTCAGAATGAGCCCTTGAAAGTTTCAAGGCAAAGGAAATATCTCAACAAACATTTTTGTTGAATGCTCCCATGAACACAGTGCTCAGCAGTACCCTGGAGGTGCTGCAGTAAATGGCAGACAGGACACCTGCACTGAGAGAACTCACTTTCCACAAAGACAGACACCTCACAGTTCTGAAGTTCCAACCAAGCGAGTCCAGACTCTCCCAAGAGGGCTGGTTCATCTGCAGGGAGGACAGAAAACCTCCCACAAGGAGTGCTCTTTGATTTGATTTGCAAGATGACTGGAAATTCTAAGAATGAAAAGATGGTGCTGAGTAGCAAGGAGCCTTCCTTGCAGAGGAAACAACTGGGCAAAACCTCCAGCATGGAAAGAAGCAAGTGTGATTCCAGTAACAGTTCTGAGAGTGAGCAAAGGGAGCTTGGTGTGAGATGAAGACCCACCCTAAAAGTGCTAGGAAGCTAAAAAGAGTTTTAAGTAAAGAGTGAAATAACAGATTTGCTTAGAATAGATCATTCTGACTCTAGCGTGGAGACTGGATGGGGTCGAAAGCCATGGGAAGAAATCCACTGAAAGATTCCTGCAGTGAATAATCCAGATGAGACACAAGGGAGACCTGGATCAGGGTAGTGGCATTGGAGCTGTCCCCAGTGGAGGATTCTAGCAGCATTAGAAAATTGGGCTGGAGTGTAGTTCAGTGGTACAGTGTTTACCTACCTTGTACAAGGTCCTGGGTTCAATTCCCTGTATCACCAAAAAAAAAAAAAAAAAAAAAAAGTAGGGCTGCTGCCTCAACAGAGTTGACTGCTGGGTCAATTCTCTTTAAGCTTTTCTGTACCAACTCTCAGCAGTCTCCACAGTTGTCTGGAACCTACTCACATGACCACACCTGCATTCAGAGGCAGCTGGGAAATACAGTCCTTTCTCCCTGGCAGCAGGGTGTCCAACCAGACGAAAAAGGCTTGTTATTAAAGAACACACAGGAGAGCATACAGTTGCTCATCATAGGACAGTGAACCGCCCTCTGTGTGCTTTTTGTTCTCCAGGGGGCTCGTCTCAGGGCGTGGCCCTGGAGAAACCTGGAGCTGACTTCACCAGAGTTTGGGGATTTATCAGATGAATGGTATGAAACATACAAACAGACAAGACTAAAATTATTTTGAGAGCATGATTAAAGTTAAGGACCATCACTTCTTTAAAACTGGATTGAGAGAAAAGTGAGAGCAAGGAGAAGCTAATGGATGGAGAGAAAATGGAGACCTTAATTCCTTGGACATCCTGATGCTGAGGAAGAAGTTTTCCTGTGCAAGAAATGAGGTGCACAGGCTTGGCCAACATGAGATTGTGGTGGAGAGGGAGAAGGGAGGCTGGGGAAGAATAGCAGATAAGAGAATGACGTTCTGAAGCTCCAGCGAGGATCAGGGAGTGACAAGAATACATCAAATCCGGATTATTGATTTTTTGATTCTTGATCCTGCTCTTTTCTCCCCACCTACTTCCTTCTTCTATGAGTCTGCAGCTGCAGGATTTCAAACTGAGTATGTACTGGACACACATTGTACTCCTCACCTTATCCCCTTCACCCACCTTTACCTCTAGCTCTTTCTGCAGCAATTGGTGTGACCTGACACCACAAATCATTCATGTTCTGTCCCAGGGTTCTTACGACCTGCTGTGCAAACCTGGAAAGTGGAAGAAGCTAATATCCCCCGGAGCAAACCTTAATGGTTGGAGACCAGGATCTGGTAAGTAAACACTCCCTCTGGCCTCCCTAGGGATAGACAATTCTGAGGGGCATCCTACACGGCTCCATAGAGGGTCTTAGTGAGGCTGAATCCCATGTGCCCATACTGCTGGAGATTCAGTTCAGTGGTTACAGTGAAGGCCCTGAGTTCAATCCCCACCACTAAAAAAAAAAAAAACAACTCCATTCCCAAGCGCCCATGTTATGGACAACTTGATAACACATAACATCAAATCTACCACTTTAATAATTTTGCAGTGTACATGTCAATAGCATCTGATACACTCGCAGGGATGTGCAACTGTTACAGTTGAGTGGGCCAGAAATAGTCCAGGTCCTTGTGTACAAGGAGGAAAGAACTCCAAGTGCACACTCCTTAGTAGGCAGCTGCATTTATTGGAGATCTCCAGGAAGGCAGCAGCTAGGACGAGGGAGAAGGAAAAGGGTAGGCACATGCGAGTGGAAAGAGAACGGCGTGCGAATGCAAAGGAAAAGGGGGAAAAGACGATTCTGCTAACTCGGGCTCCTTGGATTTTAAAGGGTAGCCCTCTCTGACGCCTTGGCTTCCCACTGGGTCTCTCATTGGTGTCAGAACCCTGCCCCGTTGGGTGGAGTGATAGGCTTTTGTTATTATGTTTTGTACTTCCCCTCAGAAGGTGGGGTATAGATGATCCTTAAAATTAAGGATTAAAATTAAAGTTTATGTTTATAGTTAAACTTTTGGGGAAGAGAGTGGCTCACTCAGCTTCTTTGTGTCTAACTGTACTACAACTATCACCACTATCTAGCTCCAGACCACTTTCACCATTCCAGAAAGAAACCCAGATCCATTGTCACTCTGCACTCCTCCCTCACCCAACCATAGGAAAGCACTAAGCTATTTTCGGTGTCTATGAACTTGCCTCTTCTAGGTATCGCACATAAAAGGAGTTATGCAAAATGTGCTCTTTTGTGTCTGGAGTCTTTTTCTTAGTATAATGTTTCTGAGGTCTATCACTATTATAACGTGAATGAGTATTTCATTCCTTTTTATGGATGAATAGTACTCCATTGTGTGGCTATACCCCATCTTGTTTGCTTATCTGTTCGTCAGTTTTTGGGTATTTTAGTCATCTCCACCTTTTGGCTATTGTGAATAGAACTGTTATGAACATTGACATCTTGTCATCTTGGGTTTTCCTCTTGCCTGTCACTGTGGGAGACTGAATGCTGTGGGTGAATCTGGGAGCAGTAAGGCAACTGCATGGTCCATGGGGAGAGAAGCCCCTTGGAGGGCTGGACAAAAGCAACAGCTAGAAAGGGGGAGGCAGGCATTTGAGAGACAGGTACAGCTAGAACTCGTAGGATTTGGTGGCAGCGTGAGAAACAGAAGCCTGATAACAGGGGAAGAAAAATGGGGATACACTGAATTTCAACCTAAAGATGTTTTAAGTTGTTGCCATTTTAAAAGCTTAAACATCTTATGATTTGGACAGCTAAGTGTATTAATAATTACTGTGGTAATAAAGCCCACATTAATCTTACCACCTATGATGAAGATTTTTCCAAGTTCCCCAAAACAGAACCACTCTTAGAGTTTGAAGAGCAATGGGGCAAATATTTTTTTGTACAGACCCTGTCTAAGCAAAAAATGTCACCCTAAGTCAGCATGTCAGCATCACTCTGACAGTTCAGTCTTGCAAGATCCCTCAAAGAAATATATTGGTCAGATATAGTGATCCGCTCGCCATACTGCCTAGAGATGACCCCACAAATATGTGCCCAAGGACGACTCCCCAAATGTGAATCCTGGAGCTCCTCAGAGAATCTGCTCAACCCTACATGTGAGAGTGAGGGAGAGGTGCTGAGAGTCAGAGTACCTCAAAAAGGAGAACCAGGAGCAAGTAGCAGCTCATGTGGGACCAAGTCCAGGCTGGACAGCACTGCCAGCCTCCCAAGAAAGGGGCTTAGAAAACTGAGGAAGGCACTCTAGTGTCAGGCCTCTGAGGTACAGGGCCTCACTCGCCCGGATCTAGGGCCCATAGCTCCCAAATGATCTGGGATTAATGTGAACTTCAGGAAACAGAGTAAGAGATACGAACCAGCATTTGTTTGGAGTGTACCCCACTCGCCAGGTACCGTGCATGATACTTGCTTCATTTGACCCTCACCAACACCTTGGGAAGTCGGTAATATTGAGAAAGCAGTCTCCCCAAGACTTGTATAACTCCCCTGAGATCATCTCATGGTAGATCCAGGCTCTAAAATGTATTCTTTTTCTATATTGTATGTGACTGTTGTGAAGGAGCTCGCCATTTCTACTCCTGTTAGTAGGATATAAACTATCTACAAAGATCTTCTCTCTGCTGCTGGATGTTCTCTAACTGACTGAGTACAACCCACAGTTTCTGTGATTAGGTTTGGCTGTGGCCCGAAGTCCTTCCTGCTCTCCTGACAGACAAATGGACAGGGCGACAGGCAGACAAATGGATAGGGCGTACCTTCCCTGATTCACGCCCCATGGCACCATGGCTCCTGACGTCTTGACACAGGCCCTAGGACTCCGCCTGTGCCCAACAGTTTCCTGCCTGTCGTTTAGGGAAGGTTCAGCTCATACCTGGAATGCACCTGAACAACTCCCTGAACAACTCTTAAGCCAGAGGAAAAACCATCAGGATGGGTGATGGAAAGTTTATTTAGAACCTGTCAAGAAATCAGGTTAAGATCATTGCGTGTCAGTTCTGAGTGTTGTTAATGATTATTCTGGCTTGGGTTCTTGTTCTTTGGGACAGGCTTCGGGGAAAAATTCATTAAGGTGAGGTGTGGCCATTCTCCGACCTTGGCTGTGAAAGCCTGCACCCAGGGAAGGGATCAGGCCAGCATTTAAGGAGGGCTACATAGCTATGCCATCATCTCAACACTTTCACTGCAACCCCCGAATGAGAGATGGCTTCATCTCCTTCTCATGAGTGTCCAACTTTGCCTCCATTTGGCATTTATCACCCCATAAATAATTACAAATGTATCCATTATGAAGCTCGCATGAAGGGAGAAAGTCAGGGTTTCACCAGAGGGAGAGGAACCGGAAGCCACATTTCCTTGGAAACACAGCTTCCTAAAAAGGAACCCCTGGATGGTCTGGGAATGAGACAAAGTGTCACAGTGTCCTGTGGTTTCATCAACACTTCAAAGATGTGGGCATCACCAGGTGCTAAATGTAACCATTAAGAGGAGTTCCGAGGGTCAGCCTCTCAAGATGACCATCTTGAAGTAATTTGCAAAATTACTTTGTGACAAACACAAAGGGAAAGAGGAGAGGAACCTGGTATATGTTCTCTAGGCCTTTTAGAAAACAGAAGTTTGTTCCTTTGACCACCTATATGTGACTCTATAAAAAGAGTGACATTGTAGACATCCGTGGAATGGGTGCTGATCCAAAAGGAACACCATACAAATGTTACCACAGCAAAACTGGAAGAGTCCACAGTGTCACCCAGCATGCTGCAGGCATTGCTGTGAACAAGCAAGTTAAAGGCAAGCTACTTCCCAAAAGGAAGAATGTGCGTATTGAGCATACCAGACACTCAGAGTTGAGATTGCTTCCTGAAACAGGTCAAGGAAAATGATCAGGAAGAGAAGAAAGCCAAAGAGCAAGGTACCTGGGTGCAACTGAAGCGCCAGCCTGCCTGCCCAAAGAAGCGCACGGTGTGGGAACTAACAGGAAGGAGCCTGAGCTGCTGGAAACTGCTCCCCACACAGTCATGGCGTAAGCTGAGAATGTGGCTCTGCCGTTTGGCACCTGATTAGTGGCTACATGTTCTAGGCCTTCTTAAAAATAAAACAGCATCCTGTGTCGTGATGGTGGTTTTCTTAATCGAACAGGTGCGTGGTACCTTTTCCCCAGAAAAACAAATATTTGGGACAGATTCTCATTGTACCTAGTTAGCTGTGTTCAGTGTGTTTCTCACTGAGAGATGTGAGGTATCGTGCAGGTGTATATCCAAATGGCCAAATATGTAGGAAATGCTTATATTGACTTGAAGATCCTCTAAATCACCATGGGGAAAAGATGCATCAAAATAAATGGAAGTCAGTGTACGGAATTTCAGTTAAATAGATTGTTTAAAGCACCCTAAAAAGGAAGAAGAGTTCCAAGATTCAAAATACCAGCTACTTCCCCTCAATCCTGGCCAGACACTGACTCAGCCCTGCTAACGACACTTCCTTTGCCCTTGAGAAGAGGTGAAGAAGATGCCTCTCAGAGGGTCCTAATTAGTGGGATAGACATTTCTTTTTTGTTTGTTTGTTTTTTGAGACAGAGTCTCACTGTGTGTTCCAGGCTAGCCTTGAACTCATGGCAATCCTCCTGCCTCAGCCTCCTGAGTGCTGGAATTATAGGCATGTACTACCAAGCCCAGTTTGGGACAGAGATTTCTATGTGAGTGATTATCCCAGGATCTGAAAGTTAGAGCCCACTCTTAACTTTTACACAGCTAATGAGTTTGTAGATATGAAACAAAGAGCTTACAGGAGTCCGATTTCTGTCATTTGGTAAAAGAGCAGAAGAATTTCCACATGAGAGAATGACTTTCACTTAACCTACCCCCCAGCATTTGCTCCCAAACTCTGGCATCCCAGTTAGTTCTTAAATTAAGATATAGACTGGGCACTCGGGATAATGTCCTGCAGAACACTGGAAATACCATGCATTTCTATCATAGTTTTGTGCTTAGTTGGTTGCTCTGGACAAAGACAATAGTTCTCCTAATGGCTTGTATTCAACCAAAACCAGTGCCTTGATTATTCGATTTCAGTGCAGCATGAAATCATGGACCTATAAAAGAAATCGAGGCAATAAAGTGCTGTGTCAGGTTTCCTCGTCAGAGTCAACAGAAATAGGTTTCATGTTACTGGATTGACAATGTGGAGGAGGCAGTTTTGTCATTTCAGGGGCCAGTCTGACCAGTGGCACATTCTCGGAGGTATTGCCCTTAAGTGCCAGCTTGACTCTTTCAGTTTGGGCCTATAAAATGTTCTGGTGGTTGTTCTTACAAGGCAGATTAGTGTAGTATGTTTGGATTCAGTCCACAGCTAGAGCTACCTCGGTGCTGAATTTTTTTTTTTTTTTTTTAAGACAGGGTCTCACTATGTAGTCCAGGCAGGCCTTGAAGTCATGACAGTCCTCCTGCCTCAGCCTCCTGAGTTGCTGGGAATACAGGCATGCACCACCACGCCCGGCCTGGCATTGAATTATGACAGAACCTTTGACTTACTTGCGTCTCCAAACTGCTTTACAGATTTTCCGTACAACTGCACACAAATTTTGATGCCTGGCTCTACCACTTACAGCCGTGTGGCCTTGGGCCCATTATTTAATCACTCTGGCCTTTCATTTTCTCATCTATAAAGTAAGAAAAACACCAAGTTTAAAGTACTAGACTAAAAATACCAATTGCTGTGTCCATCAAAGGAGATGATATTTAGTATGCTTCTGGTGGTTAAGTGTTTGATACATTCTTCCACTAATTTCATTATTATTACAAATAGTCTAGGGTAGGGCTGGGAATTTAACTCAAGTGGTAGAGTGCTTGCCTAGCAAGTACAAGGCCCTGAGTTTGATCGCCAGCACGACCCCCTCAAAAAAAACCCCACGAAAACAAATAGTCCAGGGTATGTTCCTTCCTCCATTTTTATTGAAACTGCTCTACTTTTCTGATCTGGATTATAAACCACTGTTTAATTTTATCCTGTTTTCAGAGTTTCCTCATCCCATCCTGCAGGGCTCTTCCAGACTGGACTTCAGCTCCCTAATACCAGCGGGTTCTAATTCACAGTCCTCTGGGCAGCTTTCAAGGCTCTTGAGAATCACCGCGCTCAGGACCTGCCCAGGTGTAGCGCAGTGATTGAGGGCGAAGCCCCTGGCACTTTGCTATCCGCTAACAACTTAACCACACGTCGCTGTGTTCCCTTGGTCATTTCTAAATTTAAACTCTCCATCCAAGCTATTTCTCTCCTCTCAAGACATCGACCACTCTGTCTTCTTCCTGAAATAGCTCTGAGCACTGGCCAAGGCGGGGAATACCTGGCAGGGCAGTGCACAGGCCTCTGGCTCCCCTTGGATCTCTTGTGGTCTGGGCAGGTCCTACCGTGCTGACCTCTGCTGAGCTTCAGGTCGTCTTACCTCGTTGTCTGAGGCTTGTGTGGGCCTGCTCTCTGGTCTCCCTGCCCCTGGCCCCAGGCCTCTGCCACTCGCTGGAGAGCTCCACGGCTCCGCGTCACGCAGGTTAGGAAGGATCTTTTCCTCGGCTGTGGTGGATTTCAGATCCTCACAGCCTCGGCAATTCCTGAACAGCTTCCTTCCTTCCCAGGTGGCCCCATATCACTCTGGCGCCATGTTCACCATGGAGAGTCTCTTAAAAGTTTGCAGTTTTCCAGGCCTTTCCTTAAGGACTAAGAACAAGGTCTCTGAACGGGGACTTATCTAAAACCAACCAAGTGTTCCTGATAGCGTTTACTCCTCCCCTCCGGAGCTATAGAGTTGGCGGTGGGAGGGCAGGAAACCAGGGTACTCCTACCTCAAGTCTGGCCACGTTCTCTCCTCTCTCTCTTGCAGGAGCTGATGGGCTTTCAGCTCCCCTTCCTGTCAAGAAGGTCCTTCTCTTATGTCTTCTTTCGTATTCCATCTTCATGGCCTCGTGTTAAAGGCTAAATGGTCCAAGGGGACCATATACAAATCAAGAGGGAAAAAATATTACCTGAGAAGCATTTCAAAGGTGTTCTATCCATTACAGCCTCATCACTCCTTATTTCTGTTCATCCTTTCCATACAAAGCACTCACCCCATATTATCCTTGAGACTTTCTTTGCTCTTTCCCAATCCAACCAAAACCCATTCACCCAAGGATCATCTATGTAGCTGTGTAACCTTTCTCCTTAAACTCTGTTTTCCTGACTCTTCTATGCCCATTGTTCTTCAATTGTTTGTAGTTTTTTGTTTGGTTTATAGTACTGGGGAACCCAGAGCCTCATACATGCTAGGCAAGTGCTTTACCACTGAGCTATATCCCAAGCCCATTTAATTTCATTTTGAAGCCAGATATGGTGACATATGAGTGTAATCCCAGCACTCTGAGAGGCTGAAGCAAGAGGATCCCAAGTTCAAGCCCGGCCTGGGCAATTTAGAGATTTAGGAAAATCCTGTATCAAAATAAAAAAAGAGTTGGGGATATAGCTCAGTGTGAAGGCCCTGAGTTCATTCGCCAGTACCAAAAACGTTCTTTTTTAAATTTTGAGACAGCATCTTGCTAAATTGTCCAGGCTAGTCTTAAGGTTTTACTGCCTCAGCCTCCTGAGTAGCTGGGATTACATGCTCAGCTCCAGTTGCTTGAGTGCACTAATTTTTGTTAGATTATTAGCTTCTTGGGAGTGGAGACCATGTGTCCTCCCACAAGACTTAGCACAGTGTTAATCTGTCATTAAATATTTGACTATCTGGTTAAACTCTGGGGAAAAACCTTTTGAGGAAGGTTGTAGATTATTCCTCCCTCTCCTTGTCATATGGGTTAACACTTACTCTGCTATGACTGTATGACTCGCATTGTGCTAAATGCTCTATTTACATTGTCTTATGTGATTCTCTCATCAATTTATATTTGGAGCCTTATTATACCCATTTTACAGATGTGAGAACTGAGGTTTTCCAGAGATTGAATAACTTTCCCAAGGTCACATGTAGTAAGGAGCAAAGTCAAAATTCAAACCCAGATCTACCTCCAAATCTCATGATTTTGAACTACTACTTGCACCGCTACATTGGCTCAGTTGTCCAGCATAAGTTTTGTCACTGTTCTTTCTAGCTAGGTCTTCAGGATGAGAAGCATTTGTTCAGATTGCTGGTGACTACACACTGTTTCTGCTTCTCAGGTTTCTATTTTACTTCTTTTCTCTGCTGAGTAGCAGTGTTTTCACAGGTCTCCCCCGAGCTGATTTTGCAGACCACATGTATGATTTCGATCTACAATGTCCCCCAAAAGCTTAATGTGTTTGGAAGGCGACTGTATGTTGGGGGCTGTATGTGCACTAGTGGAGTCATCCACTAATGAGTTCAGTAGCTGGAGGTGCTGCTAGGAGGTGGGACCTGATTGGAAGAGGCAGGTCACTGGAGACGTGAGCTGGAAGGGTGTATTTTTGTCCTGACTCATCTTCCTCCTCCTCCTCCTCCTCCCCCTCCTCCTCCCATCCCCCTTCCTGGTTGCCCGTGAGTTGAGCACCTTTTCATCTGCCACGCCCCTCTGCATCCTGTTTCTGCCTGGGAGCCAGCACTCATGAACTGAAACTGTGACCAAAATAAGCCTCTCTTTCTTCACATTGTGGGTGTTGGGTATTTTGTCCCAGTGACGGGAAAGTTACTAAAATACACTATTTCTCATCTTGTAAGAAAGTGGTACCAGGTGTGGTTGCACACACCTGTCATCTCAGCACTCAGGAGGCTGAGGCGGGAGGATCACTGTGAGTTCAAGGCCATCCTAAACTACACAGCGAGATTCTGTCTCAAAGAAAAAAAAGAAAGAAGAAAAAGAAAGTGGTATGCTGAATATCATATATATTGGTTTCATAATGTTAGTATCTTAGACATCGAACCCAAAGTGAAAAAAAATCAAAAGAAACTGGGCTAGAGGGTAAGTTGCACATTCAACTCACAGTGAAGTGGATCTTTTTAGTAACAAAAGTGTGATTGATATACTGGTCTTCTAAAACAATACAAAATTCCCTGTTTTGTGGTTGTTTACTTCTATCTTTACCCACCAGATGTCTGAGGAAGAGATGAAGGAAGCCACGGAGCTAAGCACAGGGCTCCTAGATGAAGATGTGTGTGACCACAGCAGAGTTCTAAATTCCTTCCGCGTTTATGAGCAGAGACACAGGCTTGTGTCAAAGAAGCTCGTGAGGTTTTCTTAGACGTCACTGAATTATTCTCTGATACTACACTGTCCTTTCTTGGGAAGGCAGTAGCACAGGATTTACTATATTGAAAGTGTATAAGAAAGGGCTGGCTTCAGGAAGTTAAATATCCACAGTGGAAAAAAAATATCCACAGTGAGAGACCCTTCTTCATTAGGAGTATTAAAATACTATCCTTGGCCTCAAGGAATGTCAATTTGGAGAAAATAGGTCAAAAGTGGATCATAACACAATATAAAAATACATTGTGGGTGGTATTGCAGGATGCTACAACAATGCAGAAGAATCAAGGGGTGCTTAGAATCAAGGAACGCTTTCCAAATGAGCTTTGACAATGAAGTAGGAGCTGTGTGAACAAGGTGGGGATAGTGTGGGAGTGGGGAGGTAGGGGCAGTAGTGAAAGTGCAGGCAGGAAGAACGTTGTAGATAAAGGAATAGAGGCATGAAATAAAGCTGTGTGCTTCAGAAGAACTAGATGTAGTTCCACGTAACCAGGACAACAAGGGGAGGTAAGATGGGGAAGTGTTACAAGGAATAGGCTTGGGAGATAGTGATTACCCAATTTTAACTTTCTGAAAAAGTATCTAATAAAGGACTACACCATTGTATCATAAAATATGGGAAAATAAAATCAGAAAAATAAAAAGACAGTGGGTCTGAACAGAAATGGCTCTGAGAGCCAGAGCAGCCGGTTGGGTCATTTCACAAAGGATGTGCTCGCCCTATTTCCCAAGCTACAGTTTGTGTTTCCAAATTAGCCATTTTTATTTGCTAGTCCCATTGCTGAGTTTGGTCAGGATAGTTATAAAAGAAAGAGAAGGAAAAAGTGAGTGAAAGTAGAGGGTGAAAAGGAAGGTTATAAAATAGATATATGAATATGTGGATCTTCATCTGAATGTTTAATCAGCAGCCCAACGTCAACATATCCAACTTGAACTCCTGATCTCCCCCCACAAATCTGTGACACCGGGAGCCTCCCCCACGTCGTTTGGTGGCAACCCCAACTTTCCAGTTGCTCAGAGTCTTCATTCCTCCCTGTCATACCATATCCAGTCCACCAGGAAATTCCAAGGGCTCTGCCCTCACAACATCCAAAGCCCGCTGCTTCCAGCCGTTTCCAGCCAAGTCACATTATCTCTCAGCTGGATCACCGCAGTAGCCTCCCCACAAATCGGCCTGCTCTGACTCTCAAACTCCTTCGGCCTATTCTCCTCACCAGAGGGACATTTCAGTAATGCAAGTCAGGGCCAAGGGTTTCCTCAGTGGTGCGGCCCCTGCCTGGCATGCACAAGGCCCCAGGTACAAGCCCCAGCACTGGGGCAAGAAGTCAGTCAAGGTGAAAGAAATCAACCTGAAAAGGATGTATGATTTCAACTACACGACATTCTTGAAAAGTCAGAACTATTAAAGCAGGAAAAGAAATCACTGGTTTCCAGGGGTTCGGGGAAGAGGGAGGGGCAGCTAGAGCACAGAGGATTTTTAGGGGAGTGAAACAATTCTAAGTACTGTAATGGTGAATGCAGACCATGTACATTTGTGCAAACGTGTCGAATGCACCCCGAAGTGTACCTTAGTGTAATCTATGGTCTCTGGCTGGTAGTGATGTGTCACTGGAGGTTCATCAGCGGCAGCGGCTGCTCAGCTGAAGCCTGGTAACAGTGCAGGAGGCCGCACATGCCAGCAGGAACATACGGGAAATCTTTGCACCTTCCTTTCGATGCTGCTGTGGACCCAAAATTGTTCTAAAATAATGTTTTCCGAAGTAAGCCAAATAATATCACCCAAACCTGCACAATTCTCTTTTACCAGCCAGATTAAAAGCAGTTCTTAATGAATGGCTTTAGGAGTTTAGCTTGGGCTATTCCCTGTAAGTAATCTCCTTAGCTAACTCTTTCACCTCCTCCGGTCTTTGCTAGCATTTCACGCCTCAGTAAGAGACCCTACCCACCTTGGTCAGTATTATAACCCATTACCTCTACCCCATGCACACCTCATCCCCCTTACCCTACTTTACTTTTTTCCAAGTTCTTATCACTTCCAATATAATATTTTATGTATACATTATCTTGATTTTTATGATTTCTTGTCTCCTCTGCTAGGTTATAAATCCCATAATGAATTATTTTTCGTTTGCTAATATATCTGCTTAGAACACATAAATGTTGAGTGGATTAATCAATGATCGACTGAATATCTTCAATTGAAAGATTCACTTTGCATTATTCAAATTCCCCATTTGCAGCATATCTCAAAAGCTGGTACTGAGAAACTGAGGGATGAGTCCCATGTATCTCAACTCCAGAGACTGAATGAAAAAGGGAAACAAAAGTCTCCCAGGGCCTGACTCGACAGTATGGAGGCACCTCTGTGAGTTGTTCCTGGAAGGAGGAGGGAGACTGCAATCTAAAAAATTCATTGACCACTGGTATTTTAACACTTTAATATATTTTTTCATTGTCCAGAAGTTTTAAATATACAAATTTATCATATTTTTTCTCTCTATGGATTTTGCTGGTGTTTATGTTTCCTTTTAGGTCTTTTCTAACACCAAGATTCAAATGCATTATTTTATACTTGTTTATTTTAATTAGTACATGTTTGCAGTGCATAATGCTTGCATTCCTTGTGTGGAGTTGGTACATGTACATAACACATCTTAATTCCTTTTTTCACCTCCTTTCCCGCCCCTCTGTCTTGCCTCTCTCCATCTCTTCGTCCCCTTCTCATTTGAGAAAGATCTGTCTCCCTACTTCCTATTATCTGGCTTTCATTTTGCTCTTTATTTATAACTTGGGTTTCTCATATAAGAGAATGCATGCAATATTTAACCAGTGTGTCTGATTTATTTCACTTAACATTATGATCGCAAGGTGCATCCATTTTCCTACAAATAACTCGTTTATCTTTCTTCATGGTGGAGTAAATATGCCATTGTCTATAAATACCATATTTTTTTTTACTTTAAGCAATTTAAATGAATTCAATTTTTTATTTAGTCCATTGATTATGAGGTTTTTTTTTCTTTTTTTTTTTTTTTTTGGTGGTGGGGCTTAAACTCGGGGCCTTGTGCTTGGTAGGCAAGCACTTTAACCACTGAGCTAAATCCCCAGCCCTATGGTCTTCAAAATAGTGGCTAGCTACAATATACAGACGATATAAGGCAGAAAGTTTAATGGAACCTACGAAAACTGACTCTCTAAACACCTACAAATACCACATTTTCTTTATCCATTCATCTATTGATGGGCTTATAGGCCAGTTCCGTGATTCAGCTGTTATGAATTGCGCTGCTATAAACCTGGTATGCCTAAATTACTGTAATATGATGTCTTTTACTCTTTTGGGAAGACGCTTAGCAGGGGAATACCTGCGTCAAATGGAATTTCTAGTTTTAGTCCTTGAGGAATCTCCACACTGATTTCCACAGTGGTTATACTAGTTTACATTCCCACCAACAATGTAGAAGGGTTCCTTTTCCCCCTGTAGCACTTATTTGATTTCTTGATGGCCATTTGGGGGCAGGGGTAAGATGAAATCTCAATGTTGTTTTAATTTGCATTTCTTACTTGTTTTAATGCTAGTATAATTTGAACTATTGTTACTTTGTTTTCAAATAGGGTCTAGTTTTTAATGTACTTGGAATTTATACTTGTGAGTTGTGAGAACTAGAAAGCTAATACTATTTTTCATAAATAGTCTGGTTTTGTTGTTGTTGTTTTGTTTTGTTTTTTGAGACAGGGTCTTCTTATGTAGTTCAGGCTGGCCTTGAACTTGCAGCACTCCTCCTGTCTCAGCCTCCTGAATGCTGGGATTACAGGCATGCACCACCATGCCCAGCTCCGTGGTCTGTTTTTTAATTCTCTGTTCCTTCAGTCCATTTTGCTCATTCTGCAACAATATTAAATTATTTTTAATTACTATGACTTTATTTTTTGTGGTGGTAATCTCTGATTTTAATATATTAAAATTTCCTATTAATTTATTACTAATTTGGCCTAACTAAACCTATATGCCTTCATGTGATAAAATCTTCTGTGCATTTAGTGTGTTACACACTAGAAGTAAAAATATTAGTCATGTGTATAATCCTAGCACTTGAGAGGTGGAGGTAGAAGGATCACTGCAAGTTTGAGGCCAGCCTGGACTACATAGTGAGTATCTCAAATACGAAAAACATTGGTGACTGGACTAAATTGACCAAATATAAATCTGACAGACTGGAGCCTAGACTCTGGGTTTTTGTTTTGTTTTCTTTTTGGCAGGACTTGGGACTGACCCCAGAATATGCTAGGCAAGTGATCTATGTCTAAGCCACATGATTTTTTTTTTTAGTTTTTTTTTTAAGCCACATGTTTTTTAAAATTTTATTTTAAGCCAGAGTCTTACTAAGTTGCCCATACTGGCCTCAAACTTAGAATTCTCATGCCTCAGTCTCCAGAGCAGCTGGGATGCACCACCACACCTGCCTTATACGCTGCTTTTTTGTGTCTTCAGGGTGAGGGAAAGGGATGGCAAAATATTTTTTCTTAAATATAAGTCAAGTTGTTACATATCCATTAACAAGAAAGATCAGCTTCGCTAACTTATTTGAGTAAGCCTAAATGTGAATCAGCACTTGGAACTCCAATAGAAAGTCTAAAATGCAGACAAAAGCTAAGAAATGAGAAAAGCAGAATGTTGTGTAATATCATAAAAATTATTTCCATTACAATTTTATTAGCCTTAATCTGCCAATTATGTGCCAAATGATTTTTCACATAAAAATGAGGGCAAGGTCTTTGCTCTTCCTCTATTAAACTTACTTTGAGAGCTACACATCAAGTCATGCCCAGTGAACCATCACAACATCCTAGGCTGATCTTGTCTATAGGTGTTCATGAGTACACTTAATTACATGTTCCTACTCTCTCAGATCAGTCTTTTGGCCAAGATTTCACCTCCAAGGGTTATGGGGTAACCATGGACCTTGTTGAGCAAAACAGAGTAAGGATTAGCTGGAAATTGCAGTCAGAGGGAGGGTTTGAGTCTACTCCATAAAGCTAGGAAAGACACCAGGAAGCCTACACCTTTACCTAACAAAGGTAGTTGAACTTAAAAGACTTTTGAATGGAGGGCCCTAAAACTTTTAGTGCTTATCCCCATACATAAGTAATAGCAGGAATTATTGACACCTACCTGTGTATGGTAGGCACTATACTAATAATTAAATAAATTTATTTGAGTACTACAGTGGACTTCTGTTCAACAAGTATTTATTTTACGTCTACTCTACTGGGGACAGAGAACTGAACCAGACAGGACACAGTTCCTTTCCCCAGTCAAAGAACTGTCCCTTCCCAACCAAGTGCTTTACACTAATGTCCAAGACAGAGTGAGTAGTCTTGTAACTAAACTAACAAGAGAATTCTTTTATTACAAAATTACTGAAATTCAAGAAAATGTCACCCTACTCTAAACTGATTATAAGTTTCATAATTTGTTGTATATATTTGTCCAGATAGCTTCGAAAGTGTGCTGGGCAATGAAGACAAACAATTTGGAAGACAAGGGGGTGGCTGCAGAGAGCCACATCAACTGAACTCCATGAACTCTGGATTCTCTCCCAACTTGTCCCATATTTATTAGCCAAGCAAACAAAGGAAAATACAAGTTATTCGAGGACAGTATTCTCTTAATATATTGTGCTTTACTTTGGGTTATAACAAATCTTGGAAGAGGGGGATAAAGTAGGAACACAAGCCTTGCTCAAGGACAGAGCACACCTGGTGACTTGGAGGACGTGCTTGCCTGTATTTTTACCTGGAATCCAAGCAAAAACATTATCATGCTGTCTTAGTTAGCTTTCTAGAACCAATGGTTTGTAACAGAGCAGATTTAATACAGGACATTTATAAGTTACAATATTCACTCATAAGTCAAATGAAGGAAGAGTGCTGAATGTCCATCTAGGCACTGGAGACCCAAAAGATCCAATCAAGAGCTGGGAGCCCACAGTGCTCTTCCATGTATGTCCATGTCTGCAGATGATGGCTGAAGAAATCTTTACTAGAACCAGGATCTGATGCTTGCAGCAGAGACGAATCCAATTAATATTTCCTAAAAGTTTTTGAAAATCATTAAGTGTAGCAAGATGGGATGTATTTATTTGAACCTTCTGAGGGTTTTTGTTTCTATAATGAATACTAAATAAGTATAAGGTTTCTCTGTCTGAATTTTTTCCAGAGCTATTTGGAGACTGGCATGTCGTAAATGCTCTAAGAGATAATCAACCATTTTATGCAAACTGTCAAAAGTCTTGGCAAGCAACCAAAATATCATCCCTGTAATGAATGATATACCCCTGAGGAAAGGGCTTTTTAGTTGATTTGAGAGCTTTAGCAACAAATTGTTGACAATGGTGGGGCTGTTCATCATACCTTGGGGTAAAACTTCCCATTAATATCGTTGAATGGGCTCCCTATTATTTATAGTAGGACCTGAAAAGGCAAATTTGTCTTTATCTTGTTCAGCTAATGGAGTGGTGAAAAAACAATCTTGGAGATCCAAGACTATAAGGAGCCAATATTGAGGGACAGCAGAAGGTGAAGGAATTCCTGGCCGTAAAGATCCCATAGGTGAATTACTTTATTTATTTCTCTTAAATCTTTAAATAATCTCCATTTTACTGACTTTTTGGGTATTACCAAAATGGGAGTTTTCCAAGGACTGCTAGAGGGCTCAATATGACCAGCTTGTAATTGTTCCTGGATTAGCTTTTGTAAGTGTGTAAATTTTTCACCTTTCATGGGCCACTGCTCAAGCCAAATCAGCTTACCAGTCAGCCAGGTTATTGGAGAAGCTGAGGTGTTGGCAGTGGCCCACACTAAAAAGATCGATAACCAATACCAAAACGATTCATATTAGGTTGTAATTTAATAGGTTCTGAAATATCTTGATTATTTTTTCCCAATGCACTAGGGAAATATCCCCAATTTGGATATGTTTCAATGTGCAGATTTAATTGTCTAAAATATCTCTTCCCCAAATATTAAGTGATATATTAGATATATATGTTTGCATTTTGCCATGATTATCCTCATGATCTCTCCAATTTAAAATTTTCGAGCTAACATACAACTTAGAAGCAATATTCACTCCGCTCAAGGTGGTGTGAGGAATTTGGCGAGGCCACGATGACGGCCAAGCATCAGTAGTTATAATCATGACATCAGCTCCCGTAACAGTAAGTTCTGAGACCAATCTATTTTTAACATGTAATTATAGCATAGGTTTTTCCTTATTCACCTTTCAAACCCATAACACCTCTCTATTAGATGAATTTCCAAACCGTTTTTTGCCCCGGGCTTCCTTTCGTGTACTTCCCTTCACATACAGCAACAACAGTAATTGTGCAATATAATCTCCTTGTTGGAGATGTAAATATCCATCAACATTCACCATCACTTGAATTTCACCTTCATAGTTCGAATCTATAACTCCTGGAAAAACAGTTACTCCTTTCATAGTAATTCCACTTTTTCCCACCACTCATCCCACAGTGCCAGCGGGGAAGGGTCCATAAATGCCAGTAGGTATTTTTGTATTCCCCACTGGAGAAGTAATTGTAACAGGATGAGAAACTGGAAGATCTAGCCCCACACTACCTGCTGTTGCTGCTTGAATTGATGCAATTGTCAGTTGCTCACTGGAAAAATTTGCAGTTGTGGTTGCCTCTGCTGATTGACTGCGGCCTCAGGCTGGCCCTTGTGGAAGTTTCCTGGCGACAAAGCATTGCCATCCTTATCAAATTTAGATTGACATTGGTTAGCCCAATTATTACCTTTACAACAATGAGGACATGGCCCAGGATTAACAGCAGATTGTTTTGTAGAATTTCGATTTGAGCAATTTTTTACAAGTGTCCAAATTGTTTACATTTAAAACGTGGAGGCCCTTTTGTCATAGTTCCTGTCAAGTGTTTACTGAGATTCTTCCCTAGGGCGGCTGCAAAAACATTCTGTCTATGGTTTTCTGTTACACTATGTTGGGCTGCTCGGATACAATCACTGATACTTCCTTTATTGTGCAAGGACGCCAAGGCCTTACGAACATCAGTGCTGGAATTATCATACGCCAACTGTTTTATAAGAATGTCAGCAGCCTGAGCATGGACCACTTGCCTACGGACAGCCTTTGTAAGGTGATCTATAAAGTTCACATAAGGCTCCAAGGGTCCTTTCAATACCTTAGAAAAAGATTGAGAAGGTTCTCCAGGTTCAGAAGTGTTTGCCATGTGCGACAAGCAGCCAAAGAGATCTGTTCGTAAGCTTGTTGAATGTCAGGAGCCAATAACTCTGCACCCACCTGCAAACCATCACAGAAAGACTCCAGCACTGCACTTACATGCTCCCTCATTTCTTCAGTTCACTTTCACCTGCTAGATAGTGAGCATTTTAAGGAAATGATCCCTAGCTCCTCACCTGTAGCCTTAGTTGACAAGGTCCTAAGGCAAGGAAGCTTGCTTGTATTGGGTTTGCAGAATAACAGAACGGGCTGGCAGGCCCCCCAGGTCAAAAGTTTATTCCATACCCATCTAGTTCTTGATACAGATAATTTATCACACCTGTGTTCTGCTGATGCCTATAAATAAAGATTGTGCCTTGCAGGGGTAGCCATTCTGCTCATTAGGCTGATGGCTCCACCTGATCCCACCTGTCCTGTATGAGTCTCTCTTTCATCCCCCACCACTTCGCCCTGTTCAGTTCGGCTGTGTGGGTCATGGTAGTTGAGGATATAACAATTGATGATCTAATGCGGAGTAATTTCCTGTTCCTACAAGCTATTCAAAATCTATGTTTATTCCTCTCTCTTGATTTTGTCTAGCATGTTACTGTGAAAATCTCCAAAAGCTACCTTCCATTGGAGATACTGCCCCCCCAGTTAATGCTGCCTTAGCTATCATATGCCAATCCCAGGGAGGCAGCCAAGTCTGCTGGATTCCTTCAAGAATAGCTAAAGTAAAAGGAGCTTGTACTCCATTTTCCCTAACACTCTTCCTCAGAGTTTTTAACAATTTCAAATCAAAACTCTGATAAGTCCTTAATAGCTGCCCATTGGGGTCCTGCTCTTCCATAATAGGGAAGGTTAATAGTTCTGGCTGTAATAAGGGTTCTCCATCTGTAGTAAAACGCTCCTGTAATAGTGCCCCTTCAAGAAGAGAACACCCTAGTTTTTGGCCATTATGCTCTAAAACTTCTGTAAAGAGTTTATGTCTTTCAAGAAAGCAGTTTTTCAATTTCAGTCTTAGGGATAGCAGATGGTGGTGACAGCACAGGAGACATGAGAACCTCATAATGAACTCGCCCTTCCTGTGTGGGCTGAGGTGCCGGCTTATTTTCCCCGGAATGGTATCAGGTCAATTTTCACCAAAGTCCATGTAGACAAAACAGTTTAACTGGAATTTTCATACCTTGATGTTTCTGGCAAAGGATTTCCCCAGTGTGTCCCCAAGAGCCAACATCTAAGATGCCTTTGTTTGGGAACCAAGGGCAATACTCAGTCACATATTTCAGGAGCTCCTGAATGCTCTCTGAACTGACTGTTGCCCCTGCTTGTTTCAATAAACTTAATTAGGGGCACAAAATGAGTTGACGGAGACAAATTTTTTCCCACTGTTACCCAACCATGAGAATTTCCTGGCAGCCCGTCATAACTTCAGGCTCCAAATTTTACGCGGTACTTACACTGATGTCTTCAATCTGCCAGTCCAGTCCAGGGTCAGGTCCCTGTTTGGGCACTACTAGTCTGGGTAGCTTTGAAAGTGCGCTGGGCAATGAAGACAATTTGGAAGACAAAGAGGTGGCTGGGGAGAGCCATATCAAGTGAACTCTGTGAACTCCGGATTCTCTTCCAACTTGTCTCATATTTATTAGCCAAGCAAACAAAGAATAAAGGTTACCTGAGGACAGTATTCTCTTAATACAATGTGCTTTACTTTGGGTTATTACAAATGTTGGGAGAAGGAGATAAAGCAGGAACACAAGCCTTGCTCAAGGACAGAGCACATCTGGTGACTTGGAGGACGTGCTTGCAGGCAGGCACACTCTCTTGGCCTTTGCTATACAGAAATTCAAGATGTCCTCAGATGAACTCTTTCGTGCTCACAACACATATTCTCATTTTATTTTTTTCATCATTTTAAACATTAAGTCCAAAAATGATCAGCCAAGATTCATGACCTAACTTGCCAGCCTCATGCTATTTTATTTCCTCTTTTTCATTACTGCAGTCAAAAGGCCTAGTGTAGACTTATTGGATGATTGCTACGATTAATAACTCACCTTAGTAACTAGTTCTTCTCTTAATCTCCAAACTGTCCAAAGCATGCAGAATTCTCTTGGAGAGAGAGCAGTGGGTTCATTTAGAGATGCCACATGAAATGAGCCTTAGTGTAGGCCTGGGTTGCTTGATGTTGGGATGGGATAAATGAGATCTTCAAGATCTGAGATAAAAGAAAAAGAAGACCAAGTTTTTTGGGCACTGGAACATGAGTGATACATGCCACCTCCCTAAGACCACTAAGGATTAAAGTTGCAGAAAGATGGAAGACATTCAGTTGGGAAATTCAAAAAGCACACAGAGAAGTGACAGCACTGGTGTTTGAAAAACATATCCTAGAACAGTATTCTTAACTTTGTTTTCATGTTCTTACTACTATGATGTTATTTTTAAGACCCTGACTCAAAACAGAATTTTACAGTAAGAAATTCTTTAACACTTTTTTCTGGTCTAGGAGGAAGAAACTTACTAAAATTAACTCACATAACTATCCCATGCCCAATACCAGAATTTTAGAACAAGTACCAGTATGTAAACAGTACACACGGCAAATGCTGCTTTTAAGACTCCTAAATGCTCTCATGAGTCGAGTTTGAAAGATGAGTAATTCCTTAACTGAACATGATTAAGAGAGCAAAGGGATACTTAATCTGATAATCACTTAGAGAAAATGTGGATGTTTTCTTTGGGGAGTAATTTGGGAGAAGCCAGTTACTCATAATGTGCTATCTCAGGCAGTGCTCAAAAGAACAGGCACCGCTACCCTACATATCCACACTCTCATGACCTCCCCTAACTTTTCCTCCCAAGAGCAATCAAATTATAATGGTTGATGGCACAGTCTAAGCAGTAGCAGGACCAAAGCTGTGAGCTGGACTTTGGAATCAGAATTTCGGTACTATCTACTACATAGCTGATTATACTCATTTCACCACAGTGTTCGATTTCAATCTGTTTCTGGAAGCTGACAGCAGGCTGTGGTGAACTTACAGACAGGGACCACAGAGCAACATTTTCCCACACTGATCACATTTCTACCAACACCCGCCACCGGGCCCGCTGACAGCCTTACCAGACGCTGGAGCAGGTGTCCCAGACTCACTCATGGCCATAACCAATGACTTCTCTAGAAAGGGCTCTTGGAAAGTCTCAGGAAAGCTGAAATTGACTCCGACCCTTTAGGGAGCTTGTTTTCTTCTGGGAGCCTTCATCTAACCATCTAACAGAGCCAACATTGCCTTCTCCATACACATCAGTTCACATTAGCTAGTTTTTATATTAACCACCTTTTATATCCATTTATATGCAAAGTTAATAAAATATTTAGAGAAAAGGGATTCTGTGCCAAGTCCAACAAGCTATTGATAGTTAACAATAGATATTTATATAATCCCAAGATACTACCTGAGTACGCTTAGTACCACCACCACCACGATTTTGTTTTTTTGAGACAGGGTCTCACTATGTAGTTCAGATGGCCTTGAACTCACTATGTAGCCCAGGCTAGCCTCAAACTCACAGTGCTCCTCCTGCCTCAGCCTCCTGAATGCTGGGATTATGGGCATACACTACCATTCTCAGTACACAACTATCTTTTGAGATATGAATTTCATAAAGTATGCACAATTTAGATGACACTAGGGGTCAAATTGTAAGCCTTAATATGTAACATATTTTGCTGAACTCTTAAAACTCACCAGGAAACAGACTGTCTCAGCATTTAAAGTGGATAACTAAGTTTAATGGATATGCTAATTATAAAGGGGTGAGCAGGGTTAAAGGAAACCAAGTCAAGATAGTAAAGTACCTCAACATGTCCAGTTAGACCTTCCTGCAATAATGAAGATATTTTACATATATATTGTCTAATAAAGAAGCTATTAGTCTCATGTGGCTACTGAGCCCTTAAAATGTGGTTACGGCAACCAAGGCCACTGAATTTATTTAATGTTTTTGTGTGTGTGTGCTGGCAATTGAACCCAGGGCCTCATGCGTGCTAGTCACAGGTGATTCTACCATTTGTAGCCCAGATTTTATTTAATCTTAATTAGTTTTAAATAGCCACATGTTGCTTAGAACTGCTATACTGAGCAGTGCAGCTCAAGTCTAACAATGAGTCATTACAACCCCTAGGCCTGAAGAGGTCAAGGAAAAGGTTACTGAAGCCTGGAATGACGCAGCATTAGAACGCTACCTTAAAGAAGAGGACTATGTGACAAGTGTTGTAGCCTCTCACAGAAGAATGCAGCTGCTGCTCCCAACCTGCAGGCTGGCAGGGGGAGAGCTGGAAATACACTGACTCACTCTTCTTGCCCCTATTCCCTTCTTCTAGTGCCTCTAACCAGTGGAACTCAACCAGAAACCATGAGACAAGAGAGCTGACTGATGCAGTCTGTAAAGGTAAGCTGCCTGGGGCACAGAACACAGTAATGGCTGGTTAGAATGTATCTGGAACAAAACATTAGACTATGGTTAAAATGAATTAAGACATCAGTTTGATTTGTTGGCATTTATACATTTAAATAAATACAAAAGCAGTGGCAAAACTTGATCAAAAGCATGGTTTTCAATAGTTGTACAAATGTTTCTTGTTAAAGCTGAATTCTTTGTTGCATTTAAGAGCACAATAACTTAACAACTGTATTCATTTCAGGTTTCACAAAGAATTAGGTCAATAATGTTTCTTGAACTACTTTCAACCTTGTATTCTTACCAAGGAGTTGTGTGAAATTTTTTCCAAGGTAAAATCTCAAGTCACAAAGGCCAGGCTGGAAAAAGTATTACTTTTACTTTTTTTTCAGACAGGGTCTCACTATGTAGCCCAGGCTGGCCTCAAACTCACAGCAATCCTCCTGCCTCAGCCTCCCAAGTGCTGGGATTACAGGGTGAACCACCATGCCCAGCTTTTACTTTTTAACTCAATAAATGGTTAAATTTAGATTTCAAAATTGGTAGAAGCCCAATAAACTGGACATGTGAATGCAGAAGCCCTTTAGCAACGTGTGGCCAGTTTCCTGTTTTATTTTTGTACTATTTCCCTGATTGTTCGTATTTTACTTTACTTTCTGCACTTAATAGGGGTAAGGAGTAAAGGGGGTTGTGGTGGAGGTATGGCAGTATCTATAACCAGATTGAAGATCCCATCTGTGGAAACCTTTATTGTCTACTTTAGTGGATCCCGAATGTATCAAGCATTATCTTTACTGCCCGGGGCTTAAAGAAGAAAGGTCTAGTGTCACTATATGGGGGTTGAAGTAAGTGCCAAAAGAAAAGCAGTTCCCACCACCTCCAAGGAGCAGGAGCTGTTTCTCTTCAGGAAGGAGAATGCTGGTATGGTTGTGTAACATTAATGGTCTTGGCACACACGTTGTGTCAATCTGATACTCAGAGCTCACTCCTGTAGTCAAATTGACAACAGTCACTCCAGGAATTGAGGAGGAATGAATCCAGACCCCTCCAACCAGCAGAAGCTGTCCATTGAATACATGAGATGTGTGTGAGTATCTCGGAGTAATAGGAGGCTGGATATCTATTGATTCCCACAGGAATCCACAAGAAATTGGTCTCAGAAAGACTACAGATTTCAGTGGCTCCTCAGAGGCTCCAAGACCTCCAGCAATAAGGGCTCCCCCTTGCCAAGGGCAGGCACTATGGGAATGCCGAGCTTCAGGTGCGTCCCCTTCTACTGAGATCCTGACCCAAGCCATTGTTCCTACATGTAGGAAATGCCAGTCACTTAGCACTGGTTCCACTGCATTCCGACCCCCATACACAAACAAATATTCCTGATTCTGGTAAGACACTTCTGTTGCTGAATGCCGCCAACATGATAAAGTGTAATCTTCTGAGCCAATCTTGGTTACCGTCACATTCAGGGAAGCAGTGCTATTATCCTCACTCTTACATAAATGAAGTTGGAGAGCCCCCAAGGCTGAACTTACTGGGGACAGTCTCCCTCCCAGAACCAGAACTTGAGTATCTGAAAGTCTTGTCATGGTATGATAAAGGCGTCCATCCCACTGGAGTTCAGTTCCCCAACTACATATCTGATTGCCTTTCCATGCAATGCCACAGTATCTTGAGAACAAGTGAAGTTTCTTCACTCGGCAGTGCCGCCCTTCCTGTTCTCCAAATCCTCCTGCACTGAGAACAATGTCTGGGCTCAAGAGGACGGACGCGTGGCCGTATCTGTTAAGGTTTGAACCCTGGCTGCCATCAGTGACCACTCTGGCAGGAAAGGCCCCTGAAGGCGAAGCGGGATCTACTCGAGGAAATGCCTCTATGGGAGACATGAGAGTCTGGGAGAGGGCGTCGCCCCTAGAAGCTGTCAGAATGAAATAGTGGGAGCACTTCAGATGCCACTCCTCAAATTCATCAAAGGGTTCAAGATGTTCCATCCGCTGGCGTTCTTCTGCAGGGAGAAAAGAGCGATAGAATTCATTCATGTCCATGGCACTGCAGGCATTCCAGCCAGCTTGAAGGAAGCGGCGCCGCTGGGCCTCCACGTTGGGAAAGAGGTCCAGGCCATGCAGGGGAGAATTCAGCTGCTGAAAATGTTCCAACATGACCTGCCCAAAGGCATCTTGAGGCTTCATTTGCTCATAGATCACAAAAAGAGCATTAGGAAAACGCTGGGCAGCCCACGCGATGAGGGCTGTGGCACTGCTGGGCTGGAGGTAGGTGAGCACGGCCTCGGCCAGGAGCAGAGTGGGTGCGGCTGCGTCCAGGCCCGCCGCGTCCAGGGCCTCGTCCAGTCGCTGCAGCTGCCGCAGGTCCAGCCCCAGGATGCGGTAGTCCAAGCTTTCGAAGCACATCGTCGACTCGGGACCCCCTCTTTGGAAAGGTCCGGTAAACGCAGACAGTTTCGGCGTCTCCCCGATCCTCTCCGCCTTGCGCCGCGCCACGTCCGGGAAATCCACTTCCCAGACGCCAGCCCCGGCCAGAAGGCCCGCGGCTTTGAGGCGAAAATACAGTGAGTCCGAGCCTGCCCCAAGAGACAGTACCTGGGCGCGAAGCGCGTCGGGACAAGCGCCCGTCTGCCTCAGGAAGGCGTGCACGCAGTGCCACACGGCTCGTGCGCGGATGTAATAGCCCCGGTGGATGAGCGGCGCGCGGCGCGCGCTCCCCGAAACCAGAAGGGGGGTGAAGGCGTCGTGCACGTACCCACGCGAGGCCAGAGAACTCTTGCTGAGGGCGCTACTGTCATTGGTGTTCTGTACTGCTCCTGCCCGGCGCTCGCGACTCCGCGGGCCCATGGTTCTTGAGTTGCTCCTGCGTTCTCTGCGGAACGGAAGAACCACCCTTTTTCTGGACGCCAGGTTCCGGGTGCGCGCTATGCGTCACTTCCGGGAAGAGCGCACCTCGCCAATCAGGATTAAGCAGTGTTGCTTGCACGCAAAATTAAGCGGCGAGTGTTTTTGACTCTCTTGATTATGTTTTCCCGGAAAGACTGAATGATAACGTGTGAGGGGAGCACGGCTTGGCACTTTTCTACAAGCCCTTCAGCGTGAAGGGAATACTTGTCTAGACCGTCATAGTTGAGAAATCTCTAAGAGGTAAGTCTGGGGACCGACAGCCTGTCTTGGATGGCAAGGAAGGGGCTTGGTAGGGGCAACGAAGGGTCAGCCTCAGGGACCTTTAGTGGGCCAGAAGAGGCCGTTCTTGGAATGCTAACGTAGATGCTATTCATTGTCTCGTCGTGCAATGCAGAACCCATTTAAATTTGAAAACAAAATCGGGCCATATAGAAGGTGAAGAAAAAAACCTTTACAGATAATTTTATTTACAGTAACCATCACATCACGGATAAATATTGTCAATTCCCTTGTGTTCTCTGTGTTAGGATGACAGTGGTTAAACGGTCACCATTTTTTTCATCTATAAAATGCCACTTTCCTTCACTTTCGGTGTTCTGTAATTCGAAAGTAGCGTTGAGTATGGTCCGTGAAAGCTAGTCACAGAAGAGGTGATTATTCTCTGTGCCATTTTGTGAGTTCTGCTTTTAAGGAGGAAATCCAGGTTGGAGTTTAAAGTTCCTAAATTGCAGGCCTAGGAGTCATTAGTAAGAAACAACTATCAGAGATGTTTAGGAAATTTATAACTTATGATTTTGCTAACTGACTGAAATAGAGAAGGAAATCTGGATGATTTTAAGTATGGTTCACCCCAAGTAGTAGCATATAATGGTTAAGAGCAGGAGTTTTACAGTCCAGCCCATTTGGGTATTAGAGTCAAGAAAAAGGTTAGATCAGGATGAAGATTTGATAGTTTGAAAATTGCCCTAAAAACAACAACAACAACAAAAAACCCCCAAAAAACAACAAAAAAAGAAAACTGCCCTTTGCTTTGGTGTTAATAACCTTTGGGAGAGCAGAGTCTGTACGTAGTAAGGGCAGAATCCGAGTCTCACTGAATGGGAGAAAAGTTAATGGAAGCATCTAATGTAAATTGTGCTTTCAAAGGAGCTTGCCTTAGAAGGAAAAGAGACAGGGCCATATTTAAAGAAGAATGTGGGATAAGAGGTTTTGGTTTTTGTTGTTTCGAAGTGGAAGGAAATACATACTGCACATGCATATTGGGTCCCTGAGAGAAATCAGCCAGTAAAGAGGGAAAAGTTAAGGAACAGAAGAATAGGCAGGTAACTCACTGGTAGAGTAACAATTTGGAATAGTTGGGAAGAAGTGGAATCCTGAGCACACTTTGTCTTTGGGACAGGAGAATGAATCCTTTTTTTTTTTTTTCCTCTGAATCAAAAGAGTGTAAGTTGGGTTGGGGATTTAGCTCAGCAGTTAGAGTGCTCGCAGAGCCCTGAGTTCAATCCCCAGCACCAAAAAAAAAAAAAAAAATACATATATATATATATATACACACATATATATGTGTATATATGCGCATATATATACGTATATATGTGTATATATACGTATATATACACGTATATATGTGCGTGTGTGTGTATATATATATATATGTAAGTTTAGCTATAGGGCAGAGAGAAATAGAATTCATGCCTGATGGCTTCTGTTTTCTCTGTAAAGTGAGCAGCAGGGTTATAAGTTAGCATAAAGCTCTTGGATTTGACAAATACTCGAGGACTTTGCAGTTGCCTATAAAGGAGCTAGGAGAAGGATTAACGTGAACTTCCTGGGTCTTTGATCCTCATCTGTAAAATGAGAGGTTTGAGGACTGCTTTGTGAGATTTCTCAGGGTTGATTGAGGGCCAAATTTGGGGAGGGGGCTGTTGAAGGACTGAAAAAATAGCAATGTAGAAACAAATTTATTTAATGATAAATTAGTAAAATGTAAATATTAAGTTAAAATATTACTTATTTGGTAAACAACAGATCAAGAAGAGTGATTTAAGAAAAAAGAATAGAGCAGTGTTTGTGATTTGGGTACCTTAGGATTTTTAAAACTTTGCTTAGCTGAACACCCTCACTGGAAGAAAGATAGCCTCTTTAACAAATGGTGCTGGAAAAATTGGCTGGCCACGTGCTGCAGACTAAAACTAGATGCATGTCTCTCACCATGTACTAAACTAAAATCAAAGTGGGCCAGAGATCTAAACATTAAAACAGAAATACTAAATCTACTGGAGAATAGAATAGGAAGAACTCTCGAAGACATAGGGGTTGGAAAAAAATTTATGAACAGAACCCAGTCTGCACGGGAAACAGTACAAAGAATCAGTACGTGGGACCACATCCTACTTAGAGGCTTTTGCACAACAAAAGAAATCACCAATAGAGAGGAGTGAAAACCCACAGACTGGGAAAAAATTTTTGCTAGCTGTCCCTCAGACAAAGTTCTAACATCTAGAATATATAAAGAACTCAAAAAAAATCAAACCCTCCAAATTTAAAGACTCAATCCAAAAATGGGCATCTGAAATGAATAAACGCTTCTCCAGTGAAGAAATAAAAATAGCAAATAAATACATGAAAAAGTGTTCAACATCATTGGTCATTCGAGAGATGCAGATCAAAACAATGCTAAGATACCATCTCATTCCAGAAAGAACAGCTATTATCAAGAAATCAACCAATAACAAATGCTGGCAGGGCTGTGGGGGAAAAAGGAACCCTCCTCCACTGTTGGGGGGAATGTAGACTGGTCCAACCACTGTGTTAATCAGTGTGGCAATTCCTCAGAAAACTACAAATAGAGGTTCCATTTGACCCAGCTATTCCTCTGCTTGGTATCTTCCCAGAAGAATTAAAATCATATCACAGCGATATATGCACAACCATGTTCATAGCAACACAATTTGTAATAAATAGCTAAGTATTGGAAACAACTTAAATGCCCAACAACTAATGAACAGCTAAAGAAGATGTGGTCTTTCTACACAATGGAATACTACTCTGCCATAAAAAAGGATAAACTAGAGACATTTGTAGGTAAATGGATGTACCTTGAGAGCATACTCTTAAGTGAAATAAATCAGATACTCATGAATACACATCAAGTTGTTTCTCTGATATGAGAAACCATAAGTGTAAATAAGGACAAAGAGATGTAAGAGATATCATATAAAGGGAAGATAATATTCAAAGAGAGAATTAGAAAGGGAGAAGGGGGAAAAGAAGGAAGGGAAAAAGGAAAGAAAGGGGAAAGGGAGAAAAATGGAAAAATATAAATAAACCTGCTGTAAACAGTGAGGAGGGAGCAGAAGGGAGGGGTAGGGAAGAGGGGGGAAAACCAAGATACATCATGCACAAATACAAAATAACCATGATGAATGTGATCATTATATATACAATGTACCAATACATGTTCTAGGTAAAAAAAAAAAAAATTTTTATTGAATCTTTACGATCCCCCCCAAAAAAACTTTGCTTATTCTTAGGTAAAGTGGGGACAGTAATACCTCATGGGTTGTGAGGATTTAAAATAACCTTCTGAGTCAGCACAGTGGCAGGCTTGTAATAGGTGCATTATAAATAGTAAAATTTTTTTATTCTGATCCCTTTTTTTTTTTTTTTGGTGCTGGGGATCAAACTCAGGGTCTTGTGCTTGCTAGGCAAGCGCTCTACCACTTGAGCTAAATACCCCAACTCCTGAGTCCCTTTTTTTTTTTTTGGTGGTGCCGGGGATCGAACTCAGGGCCTTGAGCTTGCAAGGCAAGCACTCTAATCACTGAGCTAAATCCCCAGCCCCTTGAGTCCCTTTTTTAAGGGGACAAGAACATGAAAAATTTCCTGGGAGACAGCGAACTTGGTTCTGTAACTCAGAATACTAATATAGAAACTTCTTACTCTTGTGCTTTTGCCTTTTGGTCTCTCAACCCCATCCATGTTTCTTCTGGCCCACAACAAAACCAATCCAGGAAGGGTGGATTTGGCAGGGCACAGTATTATTGGCAAGAAATAGCAATTTTTAAAAATAAATAGTGTGCCCATTTTGGTGGTTTTCAGACTTCCACTGGTTAATCTTGTAGCCAAAGTTACCGTGGATCAGTAATTTATTCATAAGTAGTTAAAGATCTTTCTGGAAGACAGTTCAGGATCCTGGAATAGAACTGACACCTTTCAGATTAGTTATAGGCCCACTATGTAAATGTGCTAAGTGCGTTTTAGGGTCTTATGCTATTGTCTAAACATAAAATCCTCATTACAATTCATAATAAAGGTGCTTTGCAAACACTTTTGAAAGTATTACCAAAATATCAAATATTACTTGTTCTTCTAGGATCTTTAGGTTGCACAAAAGTACAGTATATAAGGTAAACAGAACTAAAACTCTCCAGTCCTTCCCTGTTCCCCATGCACTTTCTAGTGGTAACAGTTTTTCCGTGTGTCCTTTCATATGTATTTTAGACATTACAATGCAAATAAATGCATATATTTGTATATGGATGTGTGTCACAGGTAAACATATGTATTTTCTTTTTAAATGTCATCTTTCTTTTTTTGTTGTTGTTGCTGGGGATCAAACTCATGGCCTTGTGTTTGCAAGGCAGACGCTCTGACCACTGAGCTAAACCCCAGACCCAAATGTCATCTTTCTAAACATCTCTTTTTTGTTTTGCTTTATTTTTTGTTTTTTCTATTCTTTTTGATTTATTTACTTTTTTTGGTGCCAGGAATCAAACTCAGGGCCTTGCACTTGCTAGTCAAGCGCTCTAACCACTGAGCTAAATCCCCAGCCCTTTTCTATTCTTTTTGAAAGTGACACTTTATCGTAGAAATTGTTCCATATAGTAATAGATAATCAGTTTGAGTGATTTATGATCAGTTTAGTAGCCTACTGATGACATGTAGATTATTTCCACTTTTTTGCTGCTATAAACAATGCTAAAGAAATACACTTGTATGTATCTTATAAGATACAGGATAAATTCATAAAAGAGTTATTGAGTCAGAAAAACATGGATTTTTTTTTTAACATTGATAGATGTTGCCAAATTGTTTTTTAAAAACACTACCAAGGGCCTTGGGATTTAGCTCAGTAATTGAAGTGCTTGCCTACCAAGCTCAAGGCCGAGTTCGAGCTCCAGCACCAAAAAAAAAAAAAAAAAAAAAAAAAAAAAAACACTACCAAGTTGTGTGACCACCAGGTTTAATTCATACTTTTACCAATGTTGGGTATTCTGAGGTTCAGAATTTTTTTCTGGGTATTTTTACCAGTCAACCATGTGAACCTTAAAATAAATATTTAGAGATATTTTTGTAGATAGAAAATATAGAAGAAATAGACAGATTCCTAGATACATATGAAATATTTTTGTAATGTTTTATTAACATTTACTTTATATAGGTTAAGCATTCTTAATCTGAAAATGTGTGTGTGTGTGTGTGTGTGTGTGTGCGCGCGCGCACGCATGTGTGTTTGGAGTTAGGGACTCAACCCAGGACCTCTGCACTGAGTTGCCTCCTCAGCCCTTTTTTTCTTTTTTCTTTTTCTTTTTCTTTTTTTTTTTTTTTTAAGACAAGGTCTTGCTAAGCTGCTAAATTGCCTGGGGTGAGCTTGAACTTGTGACCCTCCTACCTCAACTTCCCAGAGTGCTGGGATTACAGGCATGCACCACCATGCCTGGCCCAAATCTGAAATGTTCAATATCTGAAACTTTTTGAACATTGACATAATACTTTAAGTGGAAAATTCCATGTTATGAAATTTTGTTTCATGCACAGAATTGTTAAACATATTGTACACAGTTGCTTCTGAGCTGGGCATGGTGGCATATGCTTGTAATCCCAGCACTTGGGAGGCTGAAGCAAGGGGATCTTGAATTCTAGCCAGCCTGGGCTACACAGTGAGTTCAAGGCCAACCTGGACTGCGTAGCAAGATGCTGTCTCAAAAGACCAAAATAATAAATAAATAACCAGGCTATATATAAAATGTGTATATGAAATAGATGAACTTTTTATTTAGGTTTGGGTCCTGTTCCCCAAATGTCTCATTTGTATGTAGATATTCCAAAATATGAAACATTACAAGTTGCAAGCATTTAGGATAAGGGATGCTCAATTTGTGATAGATTGCCAGACGTGATGGTACTTGCCTGTAATCCCAGCTACTTGGGAAGTTGAGGCATGATTGCATGTTTGAGGCCAGCCTAGGCAACTTTGGGAGATTCTGTCACAAAATACAAAATAAAAAGGACTGGGAATGTAGCTCTATAGTAGAGTGCCCCTGGGCTCAATCCCTAGTACTGTGGGGGGAAAAAAACATGGTAAATTGATTTTACCTATGCAAGAATAGTATGTTTTTCCACTTCAGTGAAGTCTTTTGTGTTTTTTCAGTAGAGATATTAAAAACCATTGATTAAATAGTACATCTTTTTCATCTGTTACTCTTTATGGAGCACTTACTTTGGCAGTACATTGAAATGTCACTTTTATCTCATACTGACTTGGTTTTTCTGTGGCTTTCTATGGCTCTCTTTGGTCCTGCACAAACTATTTTCTTTCTTTTTTTTTTTTAACTATTTTCTTTTGAGTACTGGAGATTGAACCCAGGGAATGTGGAGCTTCATCTCTGGCCCTTTTTATTGTTATTTTTTATCTTAATTTTTAATTTTTATTTTTTGAGATAGGGTCTTGTTATGTTGCTTGGGCTGACCTTAAACTTGTGATCCTCCTGCCTCAACCTCCACAGTAGCTGGGATTATAAGTGGGTACCATCATTTTCTTTATTGACCATTTTAATATCTTGATAACTCATTTAGCCCTGCTCAGTATGAATTTATTAATTTGTATTGTGGTAATCATATTTTAAGGTTATTGTAAAAATTAAAGATAATATTATTAAACATGCTTACCACAAATCTGGTAGGTTTTGAATACATGGAAATTGCTATTCTTCTTAACATTATCAACTTTAATATGTGAGAACCCAGAGAGTCAAAGGGGCTACTTTGAAAATCACTAAATTTCATTTGGCATATTTCAGAAGTAAAGAGAAATTAGGAATGGTTTATCACCTGCAGTGTACCAGTACTATGCTAGGTAGCAGGGTGATAGAATAAGCAAGAGTCTCTGTTCTCAGGAAACTTAGGTGAGTTAAAGTTAGTCACTGGATTATATGGGAACATAGACAAATTCTAATTACTTTATTAATCTTCGTAGCTACTCTGTATTTTTATCCCATGTTTACAAACAAGGAAACTGAAGCTATGAGAATAAGTGACTCAGGCCACAAAACTGCTGGAATGCAGAACTGGTAAAAGGGCAAACTCAGGTCCATCTGACTCCACACTTTCATATTCTAATCCATCAAAATGTAAGTTTAGTATTTTTCTTACCCAAAATAGATTTTAAGAAAGTTTCTAATACTTGAAGTTGTTTTATAGAAAATGCTAATAGGCAAGGAATGTACTACCAAATTTCAGGTCTTAATACACCTCTTACTAGCTTGAGGCTTTTCCTTATTTCTGTTCATGTTGTTTACTAATCATTTCCCTACCTCAAACACATTTAAATTAGCGTTGGAAGCTGGGAATGATGGTACACACCTATAATCCCAAAATTCTGGAGGTTGAGGCGAGAGAATCACAAGTTTGAGCCTACCCTGGGGAACTTAATGATTTAACAAGACTCTGTCTCAAAATAAAAAAGGGCTGGGGATGTAGCTCAGTGCAGAAGCCCTGTATTCAACCCCAGGACCACACACACACACGCGCGCGCACGCACGCGCGCGCACACACACACACACACAGACACAGAGTTTTGGAAGGGCTGTTGTCTGTTAGAGAACAAATTAGCAAAATGCTGTGGGGATTTTGTTTGTTTTTTTGTTTGTATGTCAGCATCTGAACATATTCACATTTGTTAAAATAGGTGAAAATAAACCCAGAGCTACATATACGGCCAATCTTATGAAAATGCGTGAAATCAATCTGAAGAAAATCCTGGAGCACAGAATTTGCTGAAATACACTGTGGTATTTGAACCAAAGATAAGAGTGGAAAAGGACAATTTTTTTCCTGCTAAAATCATGATGGAGGCAGAACAGCAGCGGTCACAGATGATAGACTTTTACTTGGAACTGCCCAAAGTGGTGAGACAACTACTGAATTCTTGAAAAGTTGCTAATTATAATGGCCTTTATGATTCTTTGTGTGTTTGTCTGTTTTTGGAGATTGAACCCAGGCCCTATGAGGCAAGTGCTTTACCACTGAGCTACATCCCTACCCTTACGTTGTTTCTTTTACAAAAGAAAAGTAAATGGTGGGGGGTGGTGTGTGCTGGGGAGCGAACTCAGAGTCTTGTGCTTGCTAGGTGAGTGCTTTACCACTGAGCTAAATCTTCAACCCCAAGAAAAGTAAATTCTATGAGTAGAATTTTATAAACTTTGGAAGTCATATAGCTCACATCTAATATGCAGTTACCTAGTACAAACTAAAAAAGTCAAGTACATGGTATGATGCTGTGAGTCTGCCAGATACTGGATAAGTTTTATTGATTGTAGTCTCTTGTTTTAGGAACTTCATGCCCACTTGAATGGATCCATCAGTTCTAATTCCATGAAGAAATTAATAGCCAAGAAGCCAGATCTAAACATCAACAATCAGATGACTATGATTGACAAAGGAAAGAAGAGAACTTTAGAAGAGTGAGTTTAAGGAGGTTGAGGAAATATCTTTTTTCTTTGGTCTGTTAGTATTTTGAGATTGTAATATATAAAAGTTCAGATTTTAGTAGGTAAAAGGAACAGAGTAAGTATCTGGCATTGGGAATATAATTTAACATAGAGCATTTTTTCCAACTGTCAAAATGTTGACAGTATTTTTAATGCTTATACTGTTGGTGAAGTTACTGACTTCTTCTAGACTTGAAACTATAGGCATATTGACTTTCCCCAGGCAGGGAAAACTACAGAGGTGGGATTAGAAAAATGGGAACTATTATTTCTCACTTAAAAATATAAGTAACATTTAGTTTTCAGTCATTTGATTATCTTTCTAGAACAACAACAAAAAGTTTGAAAAACATCTGATAGTTTTTTTATAAATCTTAATATATATACCTCCTGTTAGCCTAAATCTTCATATATATCTATATATCTCTCTATATGTATCTTATTAGTTTAAAATCTAGTGATTAATTCAGCTTAGGAGTTTCTCTTGAGTGACAAATTTTTGATGACTAGAGTATGTTAAAACTTCTCATTCATACTACAGATGTTTCCAGATGTTTCACATTATTCATCAGCTTACTACTGGCCCTGAAGATATCCTAATGGTGAGACATGAAGGAAATTTTAGAGGACTTTAAAGATTATAAAGTAATTTATGCCCTTCTGGGTTTTTTGTTTGGTTTGGTTTTGGTTTTGGTTTAGGGTTTTTGACCCAAAGGTCTCTCTGTGCAGTATTCCAGATTGGCCTTGAACTCACTGTGTAGCCCAGGTTGGCCTTGAATGGTGGTCTTCCTACTTTGGCCTCCTAAGTGCTTCCCAGGCATGTGCCACCAAGCCTTCTGCCATTCTGTTGTGCATATGACCTTTTGCTTTCATCAAGAGTCTGATGAAAAATGTTTTCTTCTTGTTATAGCAACTCTTTTCAAAAGCAGTGTGAGACAATTGCCTAAGAGGTAAAATATAAGAAATATGTGTTCATTGTAAAAGATTACGAGGAAGGAACCAAGGTCAATATCTTCTAATGGGTAGAGAATGATATAGAGGAGAAAATTTGGTCTTGTTTTCTGTATGCAACATAGCATATGAAATATCTGACCTCAAATGGGCATGTCCTTGATAAGGCTTTATCTGTGTCCCACAGGAAACTTTAAATCACCTGATTGGATATTGTAGAGAATCCAGTTCACAAAGTGCTTATAAATTGAATGATTAATCCCCAGGAAAATTGTGCTGCCTCTTTGGGAACTGAAGGACATCACTATGTTATCTTAAGCTCCATGATTCTAGAGTCTGACATTGAATACTGGCTTTTGTATCATTGATCTGACCAGAGTGGCATTTTATTTTATTGATTGATTGATTTTTCCAGTGCTGTGCACCAAACTCAAGAGCTTGTACATGCTAGGCAAGTGCTTTACTCAGCTTCAAAATGCATTTTAAAATGCTGTCTTTATGGGGACTGGGGATTTAGCTCAGTGGTTAGAGTGCTTGCCTTGCAAGCACAAGGCCCTGAATTTGATCCCCAGCACCAAAAAAAAGAAGAGAATTTAAAATGCTGTCTTTATGGGGGGAAGGGCAGCAAAATTTTGTTCATACATAAACATTAGGGAAAAAAGGGACAAAGAGGTGTAATAGATATTATATAAAAGGAAGATGGTGTGCAGAGGAGAGGAGTACTAGAAGGAAAGAAGGGGAAAAGCAGAAAGGCAACAGGGGAAAGAGAGGGGAAGGGGAAAATATGGAAAATGATAAATGATCCTGTTGTAAATAGGGAGGGAGGGAGCAGAGGGGAGGGGCGGGGGAGAGGGGGGAGAACCAAGATACATCATGTATAGGTACAGAATAATTGTAATGAATGAGACCATTGTATGAAGAATGTACCAATACATGTTCTTGGTTTAAAATTTAAAAAAAAAAAAAAAAGAAGTATAACCTGTGTTTCTGGAGAACTAACTTTGGACTGATCAAGTAAAAATTTTCCTCCTTGGCCAAGACTGATCTTCATAATAGTAGTAAGTACATTAATTACCTTTAGAGGCAAGAACTCTAGTTATTTAGTTCAGCAGAGGTTGACCCAGCACTCACAGTGTTCCAGGCCCTGTGCCAAAGACTTGGAGATATAAGGAGAAATAGACATAGTTCCTCTTCCTGAGGAATTTATAGTCAGGTTAGAGAGACATACTGTATCAGTCACTGCTTACTAGAGAAACAGATTTAATGCAAGATATACAAATATATAAGAATTTGTGCCAGGCATCGTGGTGCACACCAGGAATCCCAGCACTTGAGAGGCAGAGGCAGGAGGATTACTGAGAGTTTGAGGGCAGCCTGGGCTACATAGTGAGCTCAAGACCAGCCTGAACTACATCGCAAGACCTTGTCTCAAAAAACCAAAAAAAAAAAAAAAAAAAAGAATTTACAAGATTAGTTTAGACTGGCCATCCACAGAGTCTGCTGTGGAAGAGTGCAAAAGGCTGTCTGTGCACTGGATATCCGAACGATTCAGTCAAAGTCCTGGAGCCCACTGTAGTGTCCCATGTGACTCCATGTCAGAAAGCCGAAGGGTCTGCGCTGGAGGCTGAAGAGCTGAGCATTTAGATTTAATTGTAGTGTTGGCACTTCCCGATAAATAAGTGGGTTTGGGGTTGCAGTTTGGGCACTTGGTCTCTAAAAGGTTTGCTATCACTGAAGTGTAAGAGAGGAAGGCCCAGAGAGCCCCCAAAATCTGCTGCATGGAACACAAAGCACCTTTGTCTGCCAGACACTGATGTGGATCAAGGTAAGTGTTCGCGGATATGGGTTAGAGATGATTCCTCAGGCTTCACTGTGGCCCAGAAAAGCTTCCTTCCTGTGTTCTTGTTTCATACTTGCTAGCAACATTTTCATTGATCATTTGGTTTCATATGTACCTAACCACTCAGAAAGACAGGGCCTTGAGCAACAGATGAATCACTCTAGTCACTGGAAAAGACTGCTAAGTCAGATCCTCAGTTCTGCCCAGTCCCAATTCTCAAAGAGGTTTCTGTGTTAGTTTCATCTATGCTGCAGTTGAGTGAGTTGACCCCTCTGGGTCTGTTCAGTTCTGGACCAATGACAATATCCAAGTTTCTCAGCCTGCAAAGATAAGGCCCACACTGTGGTAGTGGCTGCAAGATGGAGTTTCCTCAGATTGCTAAGAATTCACCAAAGGAGTGCCACCCCGTTAGGCCCTCTGCACAACCAGCCAGCTCTTGTTCCTGTGTTAGGACCCTGCACTTTCATACTTGTGTGCCTGCAGGCAAAACATATTAAGATTAGAGTATCAGCTGTAGGGCTAACGAGGGCAGGTGTCACAGCGTCCTCAACCTCAGCTTTTCTTTCTTTAAATATGCTACTTCTTAGCGATCGCTGATGGCAAAGGAAAACCTGCCTTCAGTAATTTTTCAGGTTGTTGAGGTTTGTACTATATTAAATATAGTTTTACTCTTATATATCACTTTTTTTTCTTCTTAAGAGTAGTGGTCCTGAATTCTTCAGGGCAATATTTAACCCTGCCATTATTTGTTAACAAATACGACTCTTCCTAAGTAACTTGAATAAAAACCTTAATCCTTGACTTTCCGTAGCGTATCAGTAGTGCCTCATCAGTATGTCAGCAACACCAGATCATTTTAGCTGTTTATTTCTGCTTGTACATCTCCTAGCATCATGTACACATAACTGGCTCCAACTAAGCTGAGTGTGATATTAAAAAAAAAAAAAAAAAACTGGGTGTGGTGGCACATGCCTATAATCCTAGCACTTGAGGCTGAGGCAGGAGGATTGCAAGTTCGTGCCAACCTAGGCAGTTTATGGAATTAGCGAGAACTCCATCTTAAAATAAAAATAGGAAAGGGCTGAGGATGTAGCTCAGTGTGAAAGGCCTGAGTTGAATCCCCAGTACCAAAAAAAAAAAAAATTCAATTATTTTTGCCCCATTTCTCTTATCAGTCTGCAGTCTGCCATAGGAACTCTAGGAAATAGAGAAATGATTAAAAGAGTGAGTGTACTAAATAAAATTTTTTTAATATTTAAAAATAAATAAAACCAGCCTCAAAAAAATAAGATTGAACAAATAAAGGGGGGCAGGGAAGTGTGGTTAATGTGCAAATTTGGATTAAGTGTGGAAACAAGGCAGGTGATGAGAGCTGTTTGGAAGTGTTTGGAAATGTTGCGGCTGTGTCATAGGCTCCATCAGGATGTGACAAAGTGGGCACTAACCATACGGGGGACTTGTAGCATTCTTTGCAAATCAGATTTAATGAAGCTGCAACACTTGCTATTTTCATTGGGACCCTTACTCATATATTATCAATGTTATGTACATTGCCTCTATCAGGTCACAAAAGATGTCATTAAAGAATTTGCTGATGATGGTGTCAAGTACCTGGAACTGAGGAGCACACCCAGAAGAGACAATACTACTGGTACAAGCTAATTACTTCTCAATGAATTGCTGTCCCATTCTCCCTGTGCTCGGATCTTTCATGTGTTTGCCTGTTGGGAGTATGAAGCGCTAACTTTACACAATTTGTTGTTCTCTGTTTTCATGGGGATGTTTAGTCAACAGAAAAATCCTATGATATGTATTAATAATGTGCATTTTTAATGAGTGAGTTCTTCTTAAGTAAAAAGTAGAAATAGAAAATGTGGTCAGGTATTAATCCATTTAAGGGGGATAAGGGCTTGCAAAATTTTCTTTTGCTCTTCTTTGTTTAGTTTTTGTCACTTTGAGAAAAGGACACTTGTTCTATATAGTTGCATTGTCTTAAGCAGAGGCTGACCCTTGCTCTTGCATCAAGAGCACTTGTGTGACGTTGCCACTGGTGGGTGCAGAGTATTTTATGGCAGTCAGTGAAGTGTAAGTTATTCAGTCACTCCTTAGTCCTCAGGGACTGGTGGTATTAGGACAGGAACAACCTGTACGCCCTCTCTGGATGGAGATAAGCAGATCTGCATGCTGTCTGGAAGAATTTCTTGGGCCCATCCTTTGATAAGAGCAGCATGAGGAGATACTCTGCAGGATCACCAGGGCCCTGGTGACCTGAAGAGACCTGGGTCATCTTGAGCCTGACTTTATGTAACCTAGTAATCACTGAGGGGGAAGCCTTAAAATTTTGAAACTATTATAGTAACTGTTGAAGTGCAACAGTGAGAAGATTCTTACCTTGCATTTTTAAATTATAAAAGCAGTTGCAAGTTAGGCTGGTGAGGGTAGCAAAAGAGAAGAAGAAATGTGCCAATTAGTAGAGCTACATTTCTTCAAATGGAGATTCACAAGAGTATGCAGCAATAGGGGAATGGTTAAGTAAACGCTAATGGGATATTCTGCAGCCATTAAAAATGCTTGCAAAGACATTTTCATGGCATGTAGAAATACTCAATACAGCAGTGTTGAATTACTGAACAGAGTCCATATATTAGCTAGTAGCGATCTATTAAAAATGTGTATATGTATACTTACAAAAAAAGTTGTGGTTATCTATGGGTGGTGGGATTACAGGTTATTTTTTTCTTTATAATTTTCTGTGTTTTATTGGAAGTTTTCCATCCCAAATCAGTATTTTACAGTCAGAGTCAGAGGGAATTTTAGAGGAGACTGTTCTGGAGAGCACTCTTGCAGAGCCTCCCCGAAGGGGACTTGAGCACTCAAACTTGGAAGAATCTGTGATCCTCTGGATAAGAAATAGCTTATGCAGGATTGAGGGGGAAAGAACCCCATTTGGATTGTTTTTCCCTAGCTGGGGATTTAGCTCAGTGGTTAGAGTGCTTGCCTTCTTTTAAAGGACAGGACTTAGCAAAAGGCTTCTGGTAATTCTTGTTTTGTTAGAATGAGTATCTAAAATTTTTACAGCAGTTCCAGTGAGAGTAATTGCATATCTGTTGAATTAAGAATTTTAAAATGGGTTTGCATTCTATGGTGGTTTTTTAATTTCATTTTCCCTTTTTTCTATTGTATTAAAAGTACAGTTTCATTTACTAAAATGTACCCATCATGGTCATGTTTCCACTTGCACTTTTCAGTCATGCCCTGTCACATAAAGTGAAAAAGTGAATGTTCGTGTAGGGATTCCTATAGCTAAAATTAAAGGATAAAGTAGCTGATGATCTCATGACATGTGTTTCCTATGTTTTCTTTCCAGGAATGACTAAAAAGACTTATGTGGAAACCATACTTGAGGGTATAAAACAGTCCAAACAAGAAAATTTAGACATTGACGTTAGGTAAGCGTGAACCTTAAAAGTTACCATTTTAAAAACTAGAACATGTTTTAGTCATAGGTGTATGTAATGAGTTTTTACAAATCAAACAGTAACAGATTTCTACCTATAGTAGAAAAAAATAAAGAACTCTGTTGTTTAAGATGAGAAGTCTAAATTTATTCATCTGGCAGTGAAGTCCTCAAGTTTTGGGGTTTTTGTTTGAGTGGAGTATGGCTTCTCATTGCTTGCTTTTTCTCTGTGTCTCTTTCTTTCTGTCTGTCTGTCTTTTTCTGGTACTAGGGATTGAGCCTAGGGCCTCACATATGCTACACAAGTGTTCCACTAATGAGCTACATCTCTGTCCCTTTTCATTTTTTATTTCGAGATAGGGTCTTGCTAAGTTGAACGGACTGGCATCAGACTTGGTGATCTTCCTGCCTTAGCCTCCTGAGTAGCTGCGACATTGTGTCTGGTCACCCGTCTTTTTTCTTTTACAGCATTCATTTATAACAGGATAAAGAATTGTCTTGTATTATTTTTTATACATGTTCACCCACTAGTATATAACTTCAGAGAGGCCAGAGACCTTCCCTTTCATTCACCACCATCTCTTCAATACGTAGAACATAGCTGGCACATAGTCAGGCTCAGTAAGACCTTGAGTAAAGAAAGCAAGCAAGCTAGCTATGTTGTTTCATTCTCTAAGAACATCTAAATATTAAGCCTGACTAGACTAATACCCCAATAAAAACCAAGCTGGAAACAAAAATAGAATGCAGTAAGAAGACATACAAATGGTCAATAAATGTATAGAAAATATTTAGCCTCTTTAATCAGATCATTTTAAAAGGAGATATTATAGTGTTGTTTCAGATAATTTTAATCAGATAATTTTAAAAGGAGCTATTATAATGTAGCTTAAAAGTTTGTGAAAGTTTGTGGAATTATACACTGCTGATTTGTAACATGCTATATATAATTAATAAAACCTTTCTAAAGAGGAATGTGTTTCAAGATTTTCATGTTTTTCCTTCCAACCCAGTAATTCTCGTCTACAAATAGACCCTAAAAAAATAGGTTGATTTAAGGCTATACTTTCAGGGATCATTTCTATAGTTGGTGAAAATAGGTTGCTTTATTGTAGCGTTATTTATAACAAAAAATTTTAAAAATCCTAAAATATCCATCAGTCAGAGGACAACTACATTATGGTATGTTCATGATTTATACCATTTTGTAATACTACTTAAGGCATAGGAAATGGAATGAAAAAAGAATGAGATTTTTTCTATACAGTTGCTACAGATTTTGTAAATAAATGAATAAATGCTAGAGGAATTTATTTTGTGAATAAGTAATCAAACTAATAAATGCTAGAGAAAATCATGCAAAATTAATAGTTTTGGTATTTGAGTTCTATAGAATTCTAGCTAGTATATGAAGAATGACTTTGTATCAGATATTCATTTTAGAATTAGAATATTACTAATTTTGTAACCCCTAATGAAATAATGAATCTGAGCCACCTGAGAATGTACCACTACCTATTTATTCTTGTCAAAAATTGAATCTGATTTGATTAAGTTTCAAAGTCTAAGATCAATTTATTGAGATTATAAGTCAGGAGATTATGTTAATATAGGGAGCAGTATATCCAAATCCAACAAAATCCAAACTGTATAAAATTTTATGGAACAAACAAAGCAATTTTTTCCTACAAATTCCAAGAAAAGAGGAGGGGTGTGGATGGGGCAGGAAAGAATGAGTGACTGTAGATTAAAAGAGACCTAAGAGGTACGTCAACTAACATAAGATACGGGCCTTATTAGGATCCTGAATCAAACAAACTGTAAAAAGACAAATGCATAAACAAATGTGGGAATGTGAGACAATTAGAAATTTGAACAGCGGCTAGATACTTGACACTAGTATTTAGGAATTCATGCCTTATTCTATCTGGTAGATAAAATGTTATCTAGACTCAGGCTCTAGCCACACTCAGAATTGTCATCTTCATCTACACAATAGTTTTTCAACTATATTTTTCTTACATTAAAGGTATCTGATAGCAATTGACAGAAGAGGTGGCTCTTCGGTAGCCAAGGAGACTGTTAAACTTGCTGAAGAGTTCTTCCATTCTGCTGAGGATACAGTTCTTGGCCTTGACCTCAGTGGAGACCCTACAGTAAGTTACTTTTCCTAAATATATTTTATTTCTTTTTTTTTAATTTTATTTTAATGGTACATTTTAGATGTACATATTGAAACTTTCATGATAGGGAATTTGTACCTGTACATGATATATCTTGTTGCTTCTTTTTTTCCCATTACCCCCCTTCCCTATTTACAAAAGATTTGTTTCCATTTTTTCCTTCCATTTCTTATTTCTCTTGTCCCTCGGTTCCTTTCCCCCTCCCTTGTTCCCTTTTCCATTTGGACATTTTCTTCCCTTTCCCAATACAATACATTTTAGTTTTTATTTACACTTCAGTTTCTCACACCTGAGAAACTATGCGGTATTTAAACATGTGTGTCCGATTTATTTCACTTAAGAGTATGGTCTCAAGATGCATCCATTTACCTAGGAATATCTCAAGCTTATTATATTTTATTTCTTAAAGGTAGAATCAGTGAGGTAAAGATTAACCTAGAGCTTCCTGATTCTCCAGAAGGTCCAGCTGATTCGGTTCTACCTTGGATAAACTGAATGTCTAGAGCACCTGCTCTTCACCAAGGTTCTGTGAAAGAATAAAGCACCCTAAAAAAATATTTTCCTGATTATATATGGCCATTCTCTCCATTCTGTTAAAGATGGTGCACAAGTAGTTCTAGTCTGTATGTACAGGAGAGAAGTTAATTCATTACATACAGTGGAGGAATGTCTTAGACATTAGGGCTTAATAATCTCATAGAAGCCCCAGTTCAGAAAAGTTGGCTGGAGCTTCTTGAGTGAAAGTTCAGCAGAAGTCTTGATATTCCTGGCCAGAAAATTCTTTCTTTTGAGGGCAGCCCTGTGCATTAGCAGCATCTGTGGTCTCTGCCCACTAGGTGCCAGTAGCATCCTCCCAGTACGACAACCAAAAATGTCTTCATTGACAGACATCCCTGGACCACAGAATTCCTGGTTGAAAAACACTAGATAAGGGAGGTCTATGAAGCTGATTCTGATGACTTTGTCTAAGCCTGAACTACTCTGCTTCTGTTTTCATCTACCCATTTGATAGTTTTTAGTGCTTCTGTAAGGTTCCTGAGTCAAGGAAGTTGTCCTTAGCACTAAATATCTATGTATCTTTCCAGAAAGAAAGTTTAGTGACTGCCATATCCAGCCAGGTGATTGACCTGAGGTCCACTAATAATGGACTTGAAAGTTCTTAAGGGCAGAGACTCTGCCTTTTCCAGCATTTCATTCTCTGAAGTAGCTAGCACTTTGTAGATGCTCCATAAACAAAATGTGCAAATAAGTCAGTGTGTCTTTCTTTTTTTCTGCTGTTATTTTATTCTTTCGTTTATTGGGGCAGAATACCCAGTTCCTCAGTTTCCTGGAATTCTTATGCATTCTCATTTTAACTTTCATCTGCAAGATAGGACAAGCAAAAGACTTCTTGGAACCACTTTTAGAAGCTAAAAAAGCGGGCCTAAAGTTGGCATTGCATCTTTCAGAGGTAAGCAGTGCTGTCTTAGGCTGGAGAGGACTATGACAAAAAACAGTAGAGTTGTTTTCAAGTAACTAGAAATAAAGCTGGCTTGGGGAAACACTTTTGAAGGGGGAGAGAAGAATTATTTTTAAACTTAAATTAAAATGACAATACATGACTTGCTTTAGTCTCTGGTGTTACTGTTTTTAACTTTTTGTGGTTCCCGGGAGTGGCTGTTGACTTGCATTCCAGCTGTGTCATTACAGCTTCATGACATCATGCTAGAGAAGCTGCATAAGTTTTCACCTCAGCCTTGTCATTTGCAAGCTGACTGCAAGAAAAGCACCAGTTCACTTCACCTGTCCTCATAGTAGAAGGGACCTAAATGTATCACATACATTGGCAAAAAAGTAGCTCATTATCATAATATAAAGCTTAGAATGACACGGTATTGGGGGGGAGCTTAAAAAAGAAATCTAGTGTTTTTCACTGATCCCCAGCTCTGTGGCACCATAAGGACAGGGACAGCATACAGATAATGGCTAGAAATACACATTTTCTTAAGTATATCCCTGTGACACAAACAAGGACCTCTCCTGCTCTTTTCCTCATTTTATAAATGAATTTTTCTACTTTGGTATTTTTAGCTATTTCTTATATGCAAGAAATAAGACTCACTCTACTTCCACGAGGTTATTTTGAATATTAAATGGGGTAATGTATAAGGCTGAGTAGCATCATGACATAAAGATTAAGGAAAAAGATTAGAGCCTCTTGCTAGTACTTGTATCATTTATGTCTGCAAGCAGAAGGTCAGTAATCTAATGACAGAATTTAAAATCTACACTCCACATTTCCATGGTCTAATCAGACAGACCCTTCACTGACGGGACACCCTCTAGCTGACCTAGGTGGTGCCCAGTAGAAGCCATTGGTCAGTACAGTGGAACAGCGTGTGTCACTATGCCAAGTTATCTCTGGCCTGTGCACAGCATTGGAATCTATTTACCTTAGTTTCTGTTGCTTGTCTTGTTTGGTCCATCAGATACAGCTAATTTCAAGATGTTCTGAACATTTGTTTTTGGGCTGTGTAGGAAAAAGGGCACGGCTAGACATAGTCATGGCAACCGTGGTATGTCTGTAGCTGGCCTTGTGAAGGTAAAACATGAGCACAGTGTGTGGGAAGTGTCTGAGCCCCAGAGTCAGACAGAGTTAGATTCTACACCTACCTCTGCCATTCACTAGCTCTATGACCTTGGACTATCTTTTAAAAATACTTTATGCTTAAAAGTTGTATACCTAAAAGAAATTTCAACTATAGGTATCTTAGTCACCTTTTTGTCACTGATACACAATTTAAAGAAGAGGTTTGTTTTAGCTCATGGTTATGGCCCATGGTTGGATGGCTCCAAGGAAGAAAACAACCTGGCAGAAGGCCTAACAGAGGGAAAGCTGCTCACATCATGGGGGCTGGGACGCAGAGAGAGAAGGGAGGTTTGGGGAGCTAGATACAGCCTTCCAGGTCAGGCCCCCAATGACCAGCTTTTAACCAGGACTCACCTCTTAACAGCAAGCCAGTCACCTTCCGAAAGCCCCAAAAGTGCATGAGGCTGTTAGGGGACCTTCTTGATTTAAACTGTAACTATAAGGACATGTAATACAGAAAGAAAAAAATTAAAAATGAAAAGTCCCCTTCCTCTTAACTCCCTAGACTTAATACTGTTAACAGTTTTTTTCTGCTTTTCCAGACCTTTTCTAACATATATGAACACATGTATACGATGCAAAACATACATAGAGAGAGTTGTGGGATTTTGTTTTTTGAAAATTACTTTTTTTGAGTTTTAACTTTGTCATTTTAACACTTGATAAGATTCTTGTGAGGCGTTAAAGAGTTAATGTGAAAAAGAAACAAGGTAGGGTCTTAGTAAGTTTTTACTGTTACTGAAATTAATTTAGAAGAATGTTGGGGAATGAATGAGAAGATAAAAGGCAGAAGGGGCTGGAGGCGTAGCTCAGTAGTAAGAGTTCATGCTTAGCATGTAGGAAACCCTGAGTTCAATTCCACCACCAAAAACCAAAACAGAACAAACAAAAGGCGAAGGCCTAACTGGGGAAGTAGTGTGAGTAGTTCAGCTTTCTAAAAATGTCAAGCCAGGTGTGGTGGTATGCCCCTGTAATCCCAGCAAGTGGGAGGCTGAGGCAGGAGGAACGCTGTGAGTTCAAGGGCAGTGCGAGTTACATAACAAAACCCCATCTCAAGACAAAACACACACATAAAAATGTCTGCATTAATTACTCAGGGGATAGGGAACCCTCTATAGAGAAGAGTACTTCAAGAACCACTAAAAGAGGCCAATGATACCTACTTCTCACTTTTCTGAAGATTCCAAACCAAAAAAAGGAAACCCAGATGCTCCTGGATCTGCTTCCTGACAGAATTGGGCATGGAACATTTCTCAACTCCTCTGAGACAGGGTCCCTGGATCTGGTGAACTTTGTGAGGCAACATCGGATACCACTGGGTGAGCCTGAGGGTTTCAGCCCCTGAGGGTTTCAGCCCCTGAGCCTTCCACCCAAGCCCCAGGTGGCAAGCTGAAAGTGAAGAAGTGCTGTTCTAAAATTATAAAAGTCATTGAGAAAGTCAAAGACAGGGTGTATGTGCTTTCTGAGCTTCATTTAAGAAATGAAACATTTCAACTCCCATTAGAATATGAGTTCCCTGAAAGAAGGCTGCCTGCCTATTTTGCAATCCCCAATGCTTAGGACTCAGTAGGTCTTTCTGAAGGAAGAAGGCTCCTTGAGAATTTCGAAGTTGACTTTAATGAAATTAACATGTTATGGAAATATGTAACATTTATTTTAAAATTTAGAATTATGGAGAATTCCAAATATATTTTTACATATCCATTGACCATTACATACTTAACTGTCAGTGTGCTTATGAAGTGCCTCCTGTTGTCCCTGCTCTAATTGCTGGGAAGAGGGCAGTAAACAAAACAGACAGGGTTTCTTTCACAGGAATAACTCATATTCTAGCAGAGTGGAGACAGCAAATATACAAGAAAATATCAGTGTTAAGTCCTGTGAAGTAAATTAAACAGGCTGATATAGGAGTGATCAGATAACCACTTCCTTTCTGAAGAATGAAAGGAAAGTCTTTCCACAGAGAGAAAGAAGTGATTGGCTGCAAACCATTTCACTGTCAATTTGCTTTATTTATTTATTTATTCTTTGTATTGTTTCCTGTGCAGTCTGGGTTCTGTTCATAAATTTTTTTCCCTATCCTTATGTTTTCGAGGGTTCTTCCAATTCTATTCTCCAGATTTAGTGTTTGTTTTAATGTTTATATCTTTGACCCACTTCGATTTTAGTTTAGTACATGGTGAGAGGCATGTATCTAGTTTTAGTTTTTGGCATGTGGCCAGCCAAATTTTCCAGCACCATTTGTTAAAGAGGCTATCTTCCTTCCAGTGAGGATGTTTGGCTCCTTTGTCGAAGATGAAGTATTTAAGTGTGTTTGGAGTTGTTTCTGCATCTTCTAGCCTGTTCCATCGGTCCTCCGGTCTGTCTTTGTGCCAGTACCATGCTGTTTTTGTCACTGTAGCTTTATAGTATAGTTTTAGGTTGGGAACTGTGATGCCCCCTGCCTTGCCCCTGTTGCTTAGGATTGTTTTTGCTCTTCATGGTCTCTTCTGGTTCCAGATGAAATTCATGATTGTCCTTTCTAATTCTTTGAAGTATGTTAGTGGTATTTTGATTGGAATTGCATTAAATCTGTATAGTAATTTAGGAAGTATGGCCATTTTCATTATGTTGGTTCTGCCTACCCAGGAACATGGGCTATCTTTCCATTTTCTGATATCCCTTTCAATTTCCTTTTTTAGAGTGCTGTAGTTTTCGATGTAAAGATCTTTTACTTGCTTTGTTAGATAGACTCCTAAGTATTTTATTTTTTTGTGTGTGCAATTGTGAAAGGTATATCTTCTGTTATTTCTTTTTCGATGGGTGTATTGTTTGTGTATAGGAATGCTATTGACTTTTGGGTGTTGACTTTGTATCCAGCAACACAGCTGAATTTAGTTACTAAATCTAGAAGTTTTTTGGTGGAGTTTTTTGGGTCTTCTGTGTAGAGTATCATGTCATCTGCAAATAACGATAGTTTAACTTCTTCCTTTCCTATCTTTATTCCTTTTATTTCTTTCTCTTGTCTAATTGCTCTGCCTAATAACTAAGATTTTTAAACATTCACAAAAGTAGAGAGAATGCAGAGCTCTTTCATAGTGCTCTTATGTGGCATGGTGGTCCAGTTCTACATTCAGCAGCGTGAGGGGCATCGCTTGGACTGAATGGTCTGTGTTGAGGCTGCCTTGCCTAAGTGAGCAGATAGCATTGGTTGAGTTAGTGAAGCATTTTACTGTGGAGCTACGTATAGTGTTTAAGGTAGGAGTTTGGTAGCAGTAAAAGGCATTCTTAAAATAGATTTACATAGAAGCAGCAGGCAGTGAATGGAAGGTGGTCTGGGCAGTGATGTTCAGGGGTTTTCTTAGAAGCCATGGGAAAGTCCATGCCCATTCTTTGCTCTTTCTAGTGCTGTGGCTCTCAAGCAGTTTCTTACTGGTTTCTTACCTTTGTTTTGATTTCCACTGTAAGACTAGGAGGAATTGCAATGGCTCCTCAGAAACCCTTCTGCAGCTGGGCATCATGGTGCACACCTTGTAAACCCAGCACTCTGGGAAGCTGAGGCAGGAGGATCACAAGTTCAAACCCAGCTTTGGCAACTTAGTGACTTAGCAAAATCCTGTTTCAAAATAAAAAATAAAAATGGGCTAGGGATGAAGCTCAGTGTAAAGATGCTGGTTTCAGTCCCCAGTGTGGCAAAAAACAAAACAATCCTTCTGCTTCCCTGGCATGATAATTCCTTTACTTGTTCATCATGACTGGCTTATAATATTCCTCTCCACTGTGGTAAAAGACAGGGAAGCACCTCGCTGAGAAGAGAGTAATTCCCTGCCTGGTACAGTTGCTGCCATAGTGGTAGCATATACTTCCTGGACAACCACAGGAATTGAACCACAGATTTTCACATCACATATAAGGAATGATCAGGTTTGTACATAATAAAAATGCTGCAAATCAGCTGGTTTAGAAAGATCTCTCATGAATCTGCTTGGTGAACACTGATGAGTTCACTTACCTGAGATTTTTTTTCCACTTTCATCTAGAACTCTGTTTGACTTCAAACATCAAAAGTAAGACCGTTCCATCTTACAACCAGCATCACTTCGGATTCTGGTACAGCATTTCTCATCCATCTGTGATCTGTGTAAGGTGTTTTACATGAAGTATTTTGCTCCTTTTTATTTGCTGCATTGAATTAGATCACACATCCACTACCTAGTGAACTGCCTTGAGTACCTGAGGCTAATACCCAGGTAGAGGAATTAGAGAATATTGGGCTATTGGAGACTGCAAAGGGCCAGGGCAGCTCTGGCTTGGCTCTGTGAGAAGAGGTTCTGGACAATATCTGGGGAACTTGAAAAACAAAACAAAACAAAAGTGATGCTTACCTTCCATCCCATGAGATTCTGCTTCATTTCATCTTGGGTGAGTCTTGGGCATGGTTGTATTTTAAAAACTCTTAGGTGACTTTAATGTGCAGCCAAGGGTGAAACACTAGTATTTTTAAGTATAAAAAGGTCTCTAGTTACAGATAACTAGGTCTATATTTTATAGCCAGCTCCCATTCAGATTCTTGAAAAGAAGCATGGTAAATGGAAAAATATATTATAAACAAAAAGTTTTTTTAAAAAAAATCATGTCCTTGTTTGTTTTGAAACATTCTCGTTTCTGTTGGCAGACTGATGATAAGGGTGTTTTTGCAACATGCCTTTCTCAAGAGTACCAGCTGGCAGCTGAAACATTTAAATTGACCCAGTCTCAGGTGTGGGATATGTCTTATGAGTCCATCAGCTACATCTTTGCTTCTGACAGCACCAGATCTGAACTGAAGAAGAAGTGGAATCACCTGAAGCCTAAAGTGTTAACTTTTAAACTGTAGTAAGGTGAACTACTTTTTGAGTGTATGTTGCAAGATCCTCCTGCCATCCCACTCAGTAAACTGTCCACTGCTTCCTTCCAAACATAGCAGTGAAATACTACACTGTAACATAGTAGGTGCTCAGTAAATATGTCTTAAACTAACAGGCCCTGCGTCTTACATGGCTTTACTTCCCTGCTTGTTCCCTGGAAGAACCTGGATTCCCCATTCTACTAGAGTTATTTGTTTTTTAACTTAGTAGTCTCTCCTCATTAGTGATCATAAAACATCAGGGAAATCAGTAATTTCTTACCAGGAAAAGCTTTTGAATTATTAGTCTAAATTAAGGAGAATGGGGAAAACAGATTGCCGCCAAAACCTTTAAACCTACTAGCTTTTGACAACAGCTCTGTATTTTTTGTGTTTATATATGTTCTGAGGAGCAAAGCAGCTAGTGCACATATTGGTACCTAATAAATTCTAACCAGTCAGAAGTGATCTTAGTTTGTATCTTCAGCCAAAGTGGCCACAGTAAGTGTGTGAATTTATGTAAGCCTATGCCAGTGGTCCACAATGGGGTTATATGAGACCCAAAAAACCCTAGCAACCATGATGTTGCCACTACCAGAAGGATCTTTTGGAATGATGAAAAAGTGAATACTGCTGTGGAAATTCAAATAGCCACAGAGGGGAAAAAATGCTAAAGTGATAGAAGCTGATTTAAAAATGAAAGCTAGAGTTGGGGATTTAGCACAAGTGGTAGAGCACCTGCATAGCAAGCACTAAGGCCCTGAGTTCGAGCCCCAGCACCCCCCAGAAAATAAAAATGAAAGCTAGTGGCACATGCCTTAAATCCCAGCTTCTCAAGAGGCCAAGGCAGGAGGATCACAAGTTCAAGGCAAGCCTGGCAATGTAGTGAGACCCTGTCTTAAAATTTAAAAAGGGCTTGGAATGTAACTCAGTGATAGAGCACTTGGTTAGTATATGTGAGACCTTAGGTCCAATCCTAGTACCACACAAAAAAAGAAAGAAGAAAAGTAGAATAAAATTTAATGACATGGCTGTGTATATGATAATATATTCTGTGAAAAAATGTGGTTACAAAGAAATTTATGGTTGTTCTTTTGTTTGCTATATACAAAAGCTAGCAAGATGGGTGATTTTTAATTTATTAGCTTTGTTTAAAGTTTTCACATTATGAAAGTCATGCAAGCCTTAAGTGAGGTTGGGAAGGTGAGGAAAGTATAAGATTTCCTGTTTGAGTTTCCAGAATTTAAAATATGTGGATTCGGGGCCTAGGGATTTAGCTCAGTGGTTAGAGTGCTTGCCCCAAAAGTACAAGGCCCTGAGTTCGATCCCCAGCACCAAAAAAAAAAAAAATTACCCTTTAGGGGCTGGGGATTTAGCTCAGTGGTAAGAATGCTTGCCTTGCAAGCACAAGGCCCTGAGTTCGATCCCCGGCACCACAAAAAAAAAAAAAAAAAAAATGTGGATTCATTGATAAAGAGAATTTATGACAAATTACAACTATATAAAATTTGATGGAAGTCTTAAATGTTTGCCAAAAAAATTGTAATAAATGATATCTGTTCTACCCACTGTTATTAGGTACTGAACTAGAACTAGCTAGTGCAGTAAGGCAAGAAAAGAAATAAAAGAGAAGATTAGGAAGGCAGAAAATGTGTCTCTGTTCACAGGTACATGATGGTTTTTTGTTTTTGTTTTTTTATTGAGGGGGCTGCTGGGAATCAAACTTAAGGTTTTGTGCTTGCTAAGCAAGCGCTGTACCCCTTGAGCTAAATCCCCGACTCCTACATGATGATTTAAATAGAAAGTTCTGAGGGATTGACAAAAAAAAAAATCAGATCTAAAAGGTGAATTAGCAAGATTCCAAGATATGGGATCATTATACAAAAGTCAGTTGAAGAAAAGGCTGATACAAAGGCTAGGGCAGAAAAAGTACAAGTTGAAACTGCAATACCTCATTGGATCAGGAAATAAGAAAGTGTACAAAGGACAAAAGAACACAAGAGCTAATTTGAGGAGGCTCTGACAGGCCAAAGTTAGAACAATATGATAGATAGCAGTAGGTTTTTAACTCATTAAAATCAGAATTCATGAGTTCATACTGATAAAAGTAGGTGGGAGAAAAGGTAATGCTTTTCCTTATAGTAGACTAGTATATATTACAAGAATAAGGAGTTAGACTGTCCCACAGATAGCCAGGCATGGTAGTGCATGCCTGTAACCCTGTCACTCTGGGAGGCTGAGGCAGAAGTTTGAGTCCAGCCCGGGCAACTTAGCAACTTAGGGAGTCTCTATCTCAAAAAATAAAGAAAGGTTTGGGGACACTGCTTAGTGCAAAGGCCCTGGGCTTAATTTCCAGTACTGCAAAAAGAAAAAAAAAAGCTAATGGATGCTAAACTAGTGGAAGAAAATTTAATGAGGAACAATACTTTACTGTCTGTAAGTACTTCCCATATATTACATATTAATTACAAAGGGGGAAATTACAATTACAATGAAGAAACCAGGTAAACATACCATAGCCAATGAACAAAGTCAACATCAGTATCGAGACAAGCACATTCCTTCTGATATGATGCAGAGAGAGACACAACATCCCTTTCATTGTATCCACACGGCAAAAATGCAGTCACAGCCAGGTCAGTGGCACATACCTGTATGTAATACATATACACATACCAGCCTAATACAAAGGTAAAGGAGCTGACTGCAGTGGTGCACAATTGTAATCCCAGCTACTTAGGAGACTGAGACAAGAGAATTCCAAGTTTGAGAATAGCCTGGGGTGAGAAAGTAGCTCAGTGATAAGCATGCTTGCCTAGCATGCATAGGACCCTGGGCTCTGTCACCAGTACTGAAAAAAAAGTGTTGGTCAAAAAAAACACAAGGTAAAATTGAGTAGATAGTATTGTATCAATTTTAAATTTCCTCACTTTGATAATTTTATTGAGGTTGTTGAAAAGAAATGTCCTTGTTCCTTAAGAAATACATAATATATTTAGGAAAACGGGGAACTGTGTCTCCACCTTGCTCTCAAGTGATTTTTAAAAATATATACATAGGTAGCCAGGCATGGTGGCACACGCCTATAATCCCAGTACTTAAGAGGCTGAGGCAGGAGGATCGCTGTGAGTTCAAGGTCAGCCTGGGCTAGTGAGTTCAAGGCCAGCCTGAACTACACAGTGGGACTCTATCTCAAAAACAAACAAACAAAAAAATCCGAAAATATATATATATATGCTTGAGCACTATACATAGAATGAAAATCAAGAGCAATTCACTTTAGAATTCTCTCTACTCACGCAGAGTAGCTGTCTGCCATGTCTGCTTGCTCCCCGCCCTCTTTTCCTACCTTGAAATAAATTATCTTTTATTTAAAAAAAAAAAAAGAAGGGGCTGAGGATTTAACTCAGTGGTTAGAGTGCTTGCCCCACAAGCACAAGGCCCTGAGTTTGAACCCCAGCACCACCAAAAAAAAAAAGAAAAAAGAAAAAATAACCAGTGAATCTAGGTACACAGGAATTCCTTGTACTTTTGGAACTTTTTCTGTAAATTTGAAATTGCATCAAGAAAAAAATTACAAACAAAAATACATTAATGTAGATTGGAATAGACCTTCTGAAACCTTATTTCCTGTATTCTTTCAGTGATCTGGCATTTTGAAAAATATTACTACTTTGTACCTATAACTAGATAACCCTGTGCGTACATCCCCTTTTCAGCGTCAAAGCTCCATCTCATACTTACCTGGTCACCACTGTAGCTGCTACTTCCATTCTGTCACTTTGTTCTTTGAAGTTAGGCAAGTTTTTATTGGAAATAAGAATAAAAGGTTTTCTCAGGAGGGGAATCCAAAAAGTAGAATTTCCCTTCTCTTTTTCCCTGATGCTAAGAGCATATATAATTTGCATCTCATCTATACAACAAATGAACCCAGAAAACGAGTTGCAGGGCTAACTGAAATGCAGCTTAATTCTGCCTACACTAGTTCCACATGAAGATCACAGAGTTCACTGGAACTTGACCTTATCTCTTAAATGTTGCTTCCTTATCTGTTAAAAATTGTCAAATGCCAACTTTGGGCAACCAGAGATTTGTGTGACCTAGGAAATATCAAAGTGCTTGGTGGCCCACAGCATGATTTACTGGAACATAGACCTCACTGTAGAATGAAGTGAATGTTTTTACCTGTACTGTGTTTAGGGAAGATGTCAATAAAATATATGTAAACTGAATGCTTCTTAAATAATTTGAGGACCTCACTAATTGTACAAGACTAAAATTACTTTCCTAACTTATCTACTGGGTTATACAGGTTAAACTTAATATCCTCCCCCACCCGCAAATCAGGGCAAGCACATACATATTTTAATACTTGTACCTTACTCTGCCTTATATTTGACCACAGAGGCGCTATGCTGGCCAGACCCTTCTTGAGCACTGTGACAGTTTAGTCTTCTGTTTTTAGCCTTTAACCTGATTGCCAGTTGTTCCAAAGTTTTGTTTCTGAAAGAGCCTCATGGTGGGTATAGTAAAGGAGAAATTTAAGCTTCTAAAATTTATTATAAATAAGTTATAAAACATAATAGTTTATTAAGCACCGTGGCTTCAGCGAATTACTCTAATGTATGTCAGAACTTTTGAGACATGTGCCATCTGATAGCTATTTGAGTATACAGGACTAAACTTCTTTCAGATTTGAATTGAGTGAATTGATCCATCTTTACACTCTGATCTTATCTTTTCCCTACCTGGTCACTCTAAAAAAAGGCTATTACAAAATTGACATGGCTTGGCCTCTATAATCAGATTCCAATAAACAAGAAATGGTAACAATACAGGGAATAAATATAAATATTAGGGTTATGTAGCATTAGTCATAAGAGGACAAGCAATAAAACGATGAAGGATAGTACGGGAAAACTGTGAAAAATAAGTAGCAGCCCAAGGAAGAACCTAATGACATATGACTATCCAGCTCCTACTAATGGATTTTTTGCTTCCTTTGCTGCAGATGTCCCTGTCTCTTCTCACAGAGGTTTTATGGATATTAAAAGATTAGGGGTGCCTAAGTCTTTTGCTCCCCCAGTTGTGGGACTGGTTTCTCGTTCTTAGAACGTTTGAAGGCTATTACAATATTACTTCTTTCCATCCTCAGGAATGGCAGGTTGGATGTCATTTAATGGTTTGTTGAGCTAGTTTGAGATGAACTGGGTCTTCATTTGATAAGAGTTTGCCCTTGTTTTGCTCCTTTTGTACATTCTCGTCATCTGGAGATTGAAGGGTTGGACCTGCGTATTTTCAGGAACACTCATTTTCCATGCTCAGTTATCATGGGTCCTAATGGACTGTGAATAGAGACTCGGAAAACAAGAAAGGATTTTCATTCTAATTTTTCTTTTACTGCACTGTAATTTGTTCCTCTTCCTAGAACAAAGATTCAGGCAGGCATACTTCCAGTAACATCATGCAGGAAGCAAGGAAAAAAAACCCAAAAAACAAAAAAGCAGATAGAGATTTATCTTTTTCTATCAATAACTTAGTCATAATAATTTGCATATATATAAAAACACCCAAACAAATACCAGGCACTTCACAGACATAATTTTTATTAACATGGTATCCCTGAGAGGCAGATTAGGTGTAAACATTAGTCTGCTTTGCAAAAGGAAAACAGACAGGTTGACTTAAATACAAGACATCTGAAACTTGAACTCATATCTGTTGATACCCAACCAATACTTCTTCCACAAAGATATAGTAAAGATAATTTCATTTTTCTCAACATTTCAACACACTTCCCGAACCACTTCAGACCCTGAGGCATTTCTTTAGACTGGTATTCTTGAGATCGTCCCTTAATTGCTAACAAATAAGTGGTTCCTTGTACTAGGGCTCTTCACAAGAATTCAAATTATGATCTCTCATCTAACACAGCTATGAATTACAGAATTCCATCTCCTTATTGCTCTCCCAGATCTTATTCCAGCCACAGGGTTCTAAGCATGACTCTGAACATTATTTATCACAGGTGTTGGCCACCTGGTCACATTCCCCTTTCCTTTGACCTGCCCATCAAAGTACTGTGTCTTCAGATACTAATTTCTGACCTCTTCTCTCCCAAAAGAGCTAGTCCTTTAAAATTGTTCATTCTCCCCCAGTGCCAGCCGGCTGTTTTCTTATCTGTTAGTACCTGGTTTACTGCAGACAAGTGGGCCTGGTCTGCATCTAGTACTCCATGTTTCTGCGAAGGTGATTCTCTGCCTCCTGCACAGCTCATATCACACTGTCTGCCAAATTTTTGCTGTTCCAAGCTTTATCAACTTTCCTTACAGTCTATCCTTTGTCCTTTGCTATCTCATTTCTGACCCACCCAGTACTCACCTTTCTAACTAGCTTGGGAAAGTTCATTCCATCCTGATTTATTCAGTAACCTTCCCTCCTTTGTACACTTTCTGCTTCTTGAAGAAAATTTCCAGATTTTTCTTACAGCAAACTCTAATACATTGGACCTTAACATTTATACATAGTGATACTACCTAGTATTCTAGATTTCTCTACAACTGTTACAACTATATACTTGGACTTAGTTCTCTATGTTTCATCTATTTTTTATTGTAAGGACAAGGGCAGGGTCTGTTGAACTTGTGCTGCATAGGTTCATATATTATTATGAACAGCTAATTCAGTATTAAAAAGATCGGTAATCAGGTTATATTTGAAGAGCTGCTTTTAATTTTGTACAGCTGAGTGGGTGTAGAATGTCAGTGGCACTGACCAAAGGTATTCTCCTTTTCCTCACCGTTAGGTCTGTTTTTCCCACACCTGGGAACATGGCAGTGTCTTCTACTCCTTGAATACTAGTACTGAGCACCTGTGGGGTGCATAACACTATACCAGGAGTCTGGGGTATGAGGAAAATGCATGATTCCCTGCTGGCAGTTTTAACTTCTTTCTCTAACACCATATCCATCTGGGTTGTTTTGTAGTCTTCTAGACCATGAAGGACAGATGAAATTCAGATGACAGGACCAAAAGAAAAACTAGATGCTACAAATGTAGTATTACTCTATTTCCAGCCTTCTAGGACTTGGAGAAAAACTAAGAAATCCAGTATTTATGCAACAGTACAGTTTCCCCATTCAGAACACCTGGTTCTTAACAAGATGATCCATAGGAGAGAACTACGGGGCTGGGGATTTAGCTCAGTGATTAGAGTGCTTGCCTTGTAAGCACAAGGGCCTGAGTTCGATCCCCAGCACCACAAAAAAAAAACAAAAAACAAACAACAACAAAAAAAAAACACATAGGAGAGAACTAAGGTGGACATTAAAGTCTCCTTCTTTATGGTAAATGAATGAAAAATATGCCTGACAAATATGTCATTCTGAGCAGGCTTAAGTGAGCAGGAAGGGCAATTCCTTTCAACAGTTCCATTACTGTATTGAGGAAGAAGGAGACCTACTTAATGAGCCACATCTCACCACTTCTCCCTGAAATGCTGCTGCAACAGGTTTCTCCAACCGAAATGTAACTGACAGAGTAAGTAAATTCATGGGATCTACTACTGTGTTCTGTTAATTAAGGGAACAACATAGGCACTGAGAGGGAAAAGATGCTACCTATCAGTTCAGATGCAGACAAACAGAGGGACTAAAATCTTTTCATTCTTTTTTTTTTTTTGGTGCCAGGGATCAAACTCGGGCCTTGTGCTTGGTAGGACAGCACTTTAACCACTGAGCTAAATCCCCAGCCCAGTCTTTTCATTTTTAAAACTACTACCTTGCGAATTTGACTCTAGGTCCAGGAGAAGCATGAGAAACAAACATTGGCAAAAAAACACTTTCCAAACAATATGTGGAAAAGAGGCTCTTTTCTTTAGGGGCTTATTCAGGCAGTGGCTGTGACATAAGCTTTTCTCGTGTGTGGATTTCCCGGTGCTTATTAAGGGCAGAGCTTTTACTAAAGCACTTGCCACAGTCATGACACCCATACGGTTTCTCTCCTGTATGAGTTCTATGATGTGCACGTAAGTCAGAACTCTTACTGAAACTCTTTCCACAGTCAGGACACACATGGGGTCTCTCTCCTGTGTGCGTCCGCCGATGTGCGCTGAAGTGAGAGCTGTTATTGAAGCTTTTTCCACACTCTTCACACTGATAGGGCTTTTCTCCTGTGTGAGTTCTCTGGTGAATTATAAGGCTTGAGCTCTGATTGAAGCGTTTCCCGCACTCAACACACTGATAAGGTTTCTCTCCTGTGTGGATTCTCCGATGGGTGATGAAATTTGAACTGTCACGGAAACTTTTCCCACAGTCAAGACACTTGTAAGGCTTCTCTCCAGTGTGAATTCTTCGATGTCTGATCAGTCGCGCACTCCGACTGAAGCTTTTTCCACAGTCAGCACATTTGTATGGATTTTCCACCTGATGGGATATCTGATGCGTAAGACCGGAGTTTGGGCGAAAGCTGTTGCCACATCTGAGATATTTATAGGGTCTCTCTCCCAAGTATGGTCTCTGATGACTTAAGACTTTACCTAAACTCTCCTGTGGGAGGATCGGTTTTCCTCTTTTCTCCCCTGGGGTCTTTTCCCACTGTCTTCCTGATCCATAGTCACTCTCACTGCCTTTACGTTGATTAAGATGATGGCGAATTTTCCTTTCAGATCTTGCAATTAATGTTCTGTGCAGTTGTACCTCCTCAGAAATATCCCGTTTTGGATTCTCTTCATTCTTAAATCTAGCCTCAAAACCTGACATAAAAATAGAATTTATAGAGTTACCCATTTCCTTAATGAACAGTGCCAGGACAAAGCAAACAAACATGGGGGAAAAACAAGTACTACATGAGGGAACTTTTGATCCCAAATTACTACCATTATTAAAATTCTAATGTTTTACTCCCTACTTAATTACCTGTCATGTGCTTCTTGTCTACATAATTACCTAAAAGCAGGGTCAGATATTCTTTTAAATGCTCAGGGATCATTAGAAAATCTTTTCAATGCAGCAATGAAAACTCACTAGGTTTTAGAGAACACTATCACTGTTTATATAGGAAAGACACTTTATAATGTATTTTTGCCATACGCCAGGCTTATCATGGCATTCTTGTTCATGTTCTTTGCCAGTAACTAAAGGGATTAGAAGGAAATTGCCCAGGAATACTTTTGGAGGAAACTTCTATATCCAGAAAGAATTTTCATGAGTTTCCTTCCCCTCAAATTCCAATATATGCTGAAAATAAAGAAAGGAGTAGACAAATATTCAGCATCGTTCAAAGAATATAAGGGCTTTTGAGAGAAAAACTGTTAGGAAGCACCTCTCTAAAACATTTTTCTTTGCTCCTAGAAAAAAAATGTTCCAAAAGCATCTAATCTAATGTCTGAGTGTTCTGCTAAGACAACTTTTAATATTCTAAGAACCAAGTGCCAGGATTCTATGATCAAAATATATTGTACCATTGAAACTCAGTATTTTGTAAAATGGATAGGCACTAATAATCAAGGGGGGAGGGGTGACAAATATCAGGCTTCTTTGGGCCTACATTGTAAGAATTTGCACTTCGATGTTTCAGGTAAATTTTTGGACCAAATTCCCTAAACTAAATCTAGGAGCAAAAGAATGCTGAGTGTCAGCCTGTGTATGTACCCCTACAGCAGTACCTCCACCCAGAAGCCTAGTCTTATTAGATGTTCCATGAAATATTCATTAGATTACCAGAACCTTAAATACAGTGGTACCTCGGTTCACGAACTTAATTCATTCCACAATTCTGGTCACAAACTGAATTGGTTGCGAACCGAATCAAATTTTCCCATAAGGTTCAATGTAAATAAGGTTAACCCAGTCTGAATCATATGTATTTTTTAAACACAAAAATATGAACCAGTACAGTACAGTACAGTACAGTATGAAAAGAGAGAACACTAACCTTGCTTGAGGCAACTTCTGGCGTGGAGGACAGGAAGGTAGGTGGGGAGGAGGTTATTGTTTGGAGGGAAAATCCCCCTCCGTAAGGACATCGGGGAGATCTCCTTTAGGGGTTTCCTCTCTTCTTTGTCTCTTAGCTGCAGGGTCAGTTTTGACAAAAAATTTGTCTAATGTCACTCGTTTTTTTCCTGTACTGCATAACCCTCAGGAAATGAGAGGCCACAGTATGATTCATCAGATTCAACACCATAGTCATTACAGTTATGTTGGGATGGTGTTTCTCAAAGAAATCCCGGCACTATTCCATCTTTTCCATAATGGGTTTTTGTCACATCACTCACTGCTGACCTCCTCCCTGTCTTCCTCTCCCTCAGTGGAATGTTCAACAAGTACCTTCTGCTACTCACTCTGGAGTTCAGCAAGCTCTTCCATCATCAGCTGCTCCCTATGGTCCTGAACAAGCTCTTCTGTCTGCACCATCAATGTCCAGACCCACACTCTTGCCCATTGACACAGTCTCCTCCACTATCTATGCATCAGACCCTTCAAAATCACATTCAGTGACACATTCTGGCCAGTTTCCTCCAGGCTGAGTTTAAGGTCTGGTACATGACATCGTCCCAGGCTTTGTCAGTGAGGTTGATGCAGTGGAGGACACTGAAATATTTCTTCCAGAACTCTTTCAGAGTCAAGGATGTCTCTGCAGTGACATTAAAACACCCAGTGAAGAGGAACTTTGTGTACAGCCTCTTGAAGTTGCATATGCTGGTCCATGGGCTGCAGAAGAGGTGTTGTGTTGGGGGGAGCATCCATATCATCCGCCAAAGCTGGAGAGTGTGCTGAAGCAATGTCCATCTGAAGAAGGCAGCTTTCAGGCAGTTGGTTGTCAGAAAAATATTTAACTGTGGATACAAACTCCTTGTGCAGCCATCCCATGAACAACTGCCTTGTGACCCAAGCTTTCCTATTGGCCCTCCACATGACAGGCAGTCTGGCCTTGTTCACATTCTGTTCCTTGAATGCATAAGGGGTCTGGGAATGGTACACCAGTAATGGTTTAATTTTCAGATCAGCACTTGTGTTTGTACACAACAAAAGGGTCGACCTGTCCTTCATGGGCTTGTGCCCCAGCAGTGCCTTTTCCTCCTGTGTGATACAGGTTTTGTTTGGCATCTTCTTCTAGAAGAGCCCTGTTTCATCGCAGTTGAACACTTGTTGAGTGATGTATCCTTCTGCCTTTATGAATTCCACGAATTCTTTCTTGAAGGCTTCTGGCCTTGTCAGAATTAGAAGCCTCACCATGTCTTACCACACTGTGGATGCCACTTCTCTTGCGGAATTTATCAAACCATCCTCTACTGGCTTTAAATTCATTACTTGTTGCACTTGTAGAGGGGTTTTCTTGCAGTAAATCACTGTGCAATTTCCTGGCTTTTTCACAGATCATAGCTTCACTAACTCTATCACCTGCCAGCTGTTTCTCATTCAGCCACACTAACAAAAGTTTTTCCACGTCTTCCAACGCTTGCGTCCTCTGCTTGGTTAACACTGTTACTCCTTTTGCTACATCAGCTCCTTTGATAGCATCTTTATTCTTCAAAATAGTTGAGATTGTTGACTTTGCCATCTTGTACTCCAAGGCCAGATCAGTCACACGAGTACCACACTCATGCTTTTTTACAATTTCCTTCTTCAATTCAATGGTTATTTTCTTCAAAACCTTCTTACCATTTTTGCTGTGCACTTTCTTGTTACCTTCGTGATCACTCTGCACATTCTTCTTACTTTCATTACTGCTCTGCACATCCTTTTTACAACCATGCTTGCTCTGTACTTTCTTTGGAGCCATGCTGGATTGAATAATACTGTACAGTACTGTATGTGCTAAAAAGCAAACAAAAAAGCTTCACAGCAAGTGTGTACAAGTCTGTCTGCAACTGCAATCTTGACTAGAGGAAGTCATGACCACGTGTCAGAGCACAGAAGATGGCCACGTTCATGTCTGTGCAGGGAACATGGCCCAGCTGTGTTTATCACCCAATGCAGAGTTCTCGAATGGAAGCAAAATTTTGCTGAACACTTCTGTTTGCGAGCCAAATTGTTTGCAAACAGAAGTGTTCGTGAACCGAGGTATTACTATTACATGACTATGTATTATGAGCCTCCAGGAGAGCCATTTAGAATTTCCCAAATTTAGAAGTCATTTTTTAGTAGAACATGTTAATATCTCACGTGATTCTCCATGTAACATCCTTAAAGCATACTGACCTAACAGACTTATGGAAGTAAAAACTTTTATTGAATACCTACTATATGTCCAGGTACCACAACAGGTGCTTCATGTAGTACCTCAGATACATCAATTCTGTGACCCAGTTTTGTCTTATTTTCTCTTTCTTTTTCTTCTTGCAGTGCTAGGGATCAAACCCAATGCCTTGCACATGTTAAGAAAGCATTCTATCACTGAGCTCTAACCCCTGCCCCGGGTCTTAATATATAAGCACACCTGGGAGTACTCAGTTAACAAACACAGCCCAGATTCACATACGTATGTATGATTGCAAAATCAGAACTCTTCTTCCTACAAAGAGGGAAGCCATGTTGAAGTATTTTTTCCTTATACAGCAGCTGATACTTAATGTAATCAGTTCCCATAGAAACCTCAGACTTCTACGAAAGTATGTCTGAAGAAAGGTGTTGTCAGACTTTCATTCATATGAATAAAGTTGACATACGGCTAGTATACAAGGTGAAACCAGATGAAAACATAAATGATAATGAACTTTTTTTTTTTTTTTTTTTTTGGTGCTGGGGATTGAACTCAGGGCCTTGTGCTTGCTAGGCAAGCACTAACCACTGAGCTAAACCCCCAGCCCGCTAATGAACTTTTAAAATCAATCCATGTTGTGGCTGGGGATTTAGCTCAGTGGTTAGAGTGCTTGCCTAGCAAGCACAAGGCCCCGAGTTCAATCCCCAGCACCAAAAATAAAAAAAATTAAAAAATCAACCCATGTCATAGGTATATGACATGCTACATGGGAAATGTTAGCTTTCAGGTTTCCTATTAGGTAAAATGGAATTCTAGCAGTTCACACCTCAATGACAGCTAATTTACAAAATTTACAGCTATCTCTGATGCTGTAGTGTGAGGAAGCCAAAAGTCACATGAATAACATATGCCCTCACTGAGCTGCTTTGATAAGATAGGATACATGGGGAAGGGATAAGGTAGATAAGAAGAATCCATGGAAGCTGGGTATAGAGGCCCATTCTCAACCTAATGATTTTTCTTCTAAATCCCATTTCCTCCCTTTTGCTTCTTACACCATAAGAAGGAAAGAATCTTACCACTGGGGCTTTGGAATAAGACTGGAGCACGGGTTAAAACAGCCCCTGGAGGTATCTCAGTATCCTCTTCATTGTCATCAGAATCTTCCTCAATGGCCTCTTCTGTATCCACAGCCTGTGTCTCAGCTTCAACAGTACTGGTCCCCTGGATAAGGCAAGAAGCCGTTTCCTCTTCCTGGCTGTCACTAGATGGAGCAGCAACCTGGGCACTCACCAAAGCATCCATTTCTTCAAAGAAGGGGCAGATCTCTCGTGCTTGGCCATTTTTGACTTTCCGGTAGCTGGTTTGTAGGCTTTTAAATTTGGTCCGACATTGCTCTGGGGTCCTGAAGAAGCCATATTCCCATAACCTCTCAGCCACTGCTCCATATAACTGGCTGTTGCGGTGACAGTTCTGGAGGGCTTCATAAAACTGAGTCTCACTAAGAATTGCAAGGTATGTCTTGGTCTCTTCATAGCCCCAGTGTACACCTGCCACCAGGAAAGAATTTCAGCACTGCTTAATCCATATACTTTAAAGCCTCAATTCCCCAGTCTTATCACCCGCATCAAGGAAAAAAAAAAAAAACGCTGAGCACCTGCCTGTAATAGCAGCACTCAGAAGGCGAAGGCAGGAGAGCCATGAGTTCAAGGCCATCCTGGCCTACATGTGTGGTGAGACCTTGTCACAAACAAAACAGAAAAAAAGCCAGATGTGGTGGCTTATGCCTGTAATCCTACCTAACTTGGGACAAAGGATCTCAAGTTCACGGCCAATGTGGGCAACTTAGCAAGACCCTGTCTCAAAATAAAAAGGACTGGGTATATAGCTGTAGGAAAGAAGGGAGGGAGGGAGGAAGGAAGGAAGGTCACTAAGGCTGGAGGTAAAGCTAAGTAGTACAGTGTATATTTGGCATGCACAAGGCCCCTGGATTCAATTCCAGCACCAAAAAGAAAAAAAGGAAAATTACCTAACCTGAGGCTCCTATCTATACAAACTCATTATAGAATGTTTTGTTTCTCCATATCCTTTCTCTATCTGTTAGCAATTACACAGAGAACTTTATTTGTAAATTCTATTTTGCTATTGAAAAAAGTCTTGCCACCCAATGACTGAAACAACCATTATATATTGCATACACTGAACCAAACATACAAAATGCATTTCCCCATCCTTCTACTAGTTTTTCGGGAATTCCACATCTTACTAGAAAACTACCAGTAAGAGGAAGAAAACCCTCAACTAATTGGTGTCAGCTACAATGTGTCATCCCTAACTTCTCTGATCATCGGATTCCTTATGAATTCAGTTTCCCACAGAACGATTTAAAACCTCAGGGAACTGCCTTTCGGAATCACATTGCTGCCATTCCTATTGAGGCCTTTCTTCATTTGCCATGATCTCAAGCAGGCCAGCAACAGCAAAGACTTGAAGGGTACAAAACAAAGCTTGAGGGGCTTGGTGTGGTAGCAGATGCCTATAATCCTAGCACTTGGGAGGCTGAAGCAGGAGGACTGCTGCGTGTTTGAGGCCAGCCTGGGCTACGAAGTGAATTCAAGGCCAGCCTGAACTACACAGCAAGACTCTTTCTCAAAAAAAAAAAAAAAAAAAAGAACAACAACAACAAAAAAAACAAAAGGCCTTAATATCCATGGAGTGAAGAAAGACTGACAGGAGCCACAGATGAGGAAGGAAGCAAGAGCAAACTGCCTCTGGCCTGCACACATGCTAGTGCTGCCAGGACGATTATAATCTTTGGTCCTTGAAGGTACCCAGGGTGAGGGAAAGTGGCTCACATAGTCTTCCACTTGAGAGCCAGCTGGATGTTCCTTTATTTCCACTATCCTCTACTTGTTGTGAATAAAGAATAGGAAAGAATTGGAAAACAGACAAAGCAGTGGAAAAGATGAACAAAAATAATAGCATTTAGCACATGAGCCACATTTATGGTTTACCTACACTTATTTATGTCAGTGATGATAAGGGAAAAAAATGAAAAAAGACAATCAAGTAGCATGCTTTTCACAGCTTGCAATGATTTTATAATTGAGAAAAAATATTTCAATAGAGAATATGATTCTTTTTCAAGACACTCTTAAATTTTCTGGATATATTTCTTTCAAATATCAATCTATTCCTATTATCTGATTTTCCCACCAAAGAGAATGACACACACATGGAATTGAGAAATGCACTCATTTCCTATTGATTGACCAAGCTGGCAGGCATTAGCCTCATGACTCCTCATCCAGTCAGATTGCTGTCCAATCCCAAAACCCCAAGAAGAAAAGTTTCTTACCACTTGGACTTCGGAACATGACAGGTGCAGCTGAGTTATCAGGATCTTGGGGGGTGGTCTCTAGGTCCATTTCATCACTGTCAGACTCCTCAGCCTGAGCTTCTTCTGCTTCCTCCTCTTGCTGCCAACCCCTTTGTTGTGGCCCTTCTGGCTCAGCATCACTGCCCATGTGACCAGAGTGACAGGCTGCCTCTTCCAAGCCATTACTGGGCAGAGCAATGACCTGAGCACTCATCAGGGCATCCATCTCTTCAAAGAAGGGACAGGTCTCAGGTGGATGACCAGTCTTGACTTTCCTGTAGCTCTTCTGTAGACCTTTAAACTTGGTCCGACACTGTTCCAGAGTCCGGAAGAAGCCATACTCCCGGAGCCTCTCAGCCACAGCTCCATACACTTGGCTGTTTCTGTGACAGTTTCGGAGAGCCTCATAAAATTCAGTCTGGCTGAGAATTGCAAGAAGAGTTCTGGTCTCTTCATAGCCCCAGTGCACACCAGCTACCTTCTCATCCTCGAAGCCCCAGGGATCCTGTTCTACCCAGTTTCTCTTTTCTTTCTTGGATGGCAACAGGTCAGCATGCACTCGTCCATCTCCAGTGTGGCTGCCTCTTGAGACTTCTTTCTCCCTGGAGGCCAGATCTGGAATCCATGGCTTACCTTGCTCCAACATGGAGACCACACCGGCTTTAGGAAATGGAAATCCTGCTTGCAGGGAAGCAAACAAAGGGTATCATAGTGTGGACTGATCATACAAAACATCTCTGAATTCAGTCCTGCCATTTTTATCCAAGAGATTATAAAGAAATTATCTAAGGAAATGTTTTCAGGAAGTTCAGTGGATTAAAGAATGGTGAAAATACAGGAATCCTCAAAAGATGAAAAACATTTTCCAGAACAGGGTGTCAAGAAAGGAAGAGGTTCTGCTGTGTGTTCAAAGCAGATAATTCTATTCCAAGTTGCTCCCTCACCTTCCAGACTATTTGTCTGTAGGTCATAGCACTTCTGAGAATAGTTACCTCCTGACTCCTATTTTTCTTCACTTGGAATTAGAAAATTAAATGCGGTGACTTCAAGATTGAGGGGAGAGGAGACTGTCTTCAATTCTTGTTTCCTTCACATTCACCCAGTAAGCAGATCCTAAAGGTGTTTCCCTTGGTACATACTGTCTCTACATTCCTACTGCCACCATCCAAATCCAGACCTGTGATCCTCCTAGATAACTGCAACAGCCACAGTCCTGCTAAACTCCAAGCTCTTGCTTCCTCAGCTCACATGCTATCCTGCTGAACTTTAACATTAGCGCCTAGCATACACTATCCATTCCTGTTACTCTTCTCTGCAGAACACAGTACACTTTTATTCACCACTCAGCTCTGTGCCTTTCCTTTAATCTCTTCCTCCTATCCAAACTCAATCCATCCTTCCAGAATCTGTCCTTGCCAGTACCATCAAGAAACATTCCTTGCAGCCCTCCCTCTTCTCTATTCTGCCAAACCCCTGCAGTACTTACACACTCGAACAAGTCACTGTTCATGATCATTTCAGTATGGTTCAGTTCTACAGCTTGTCATGTTCTCAATTACATTCTAAGCTCTTTGAGGTTAGTGCCTTTTCATGCTGCAGTGTTGAGCACATGGAAGGTTGTGAATTCATGCATGTGAGGTCAAAGGATTAATTCTACAAGTCTGCGTGTACAATTAAGGAATTTCATCTGGATAACTAAATAGAAACCATTCTCAAACTGGTCAAGAAAGCTATCATCTTGGATCATAAGATCAGAATTCAAAACAAACTCAACAAGTTTTAAATGAAATGATCAAAGAAAAAAGCATACAAAACGGAGTTTAACAATATGAAGAAGAAAAACAAGTTCTACAAAATCAAGTACAAGAATAAATGACTAGGTTCAAAGACACTGGGGAAAGCTATAAGAGTCCTAGGAGTTACCAGATGAACACAAATGATCACATAATTATAAATTGGACTATATTTAAAGATGTGAAATTCTGACGTACAATTCTTACTAAGCCTCTATGTAACTGACTCTCACTGAAATAATATAATTTAGTTCCCCACAATATATTTGGAGAATTAAAAATTCCAAAGTTGAAAGTAACAAAAACTTAAGTTGAAAGAATGGAGATTATGGGGAAATGTTTTGGTTTTTTGATACAGGGTCTTCCTATGTAGTTTAGCCTGGCCTTGAGTAGCCCAGGCTGGCCTCAAATTTGAAATGATCCTCCTGCCTGAGCCTCCCTAGTGCTAGGATTACAGGCATGCACCACCACACCTGGCCCTAAGGGGAAATTTTAAAGAGACAAATATAATTTGGAGCTAAAAGAAAGATATGTCTTCTAGATTAGAAAAAAATTCCTATCTAGAAAGTAGTGACCTACCATCATCATTATGAAGAAGAAATAAAATAGTTCTAGGTTCTGATAAAAACTAGGAAGCCATTTTCTAACACTTATCAAAAGAGTAAATATCAGAATACTTACTATACCAGATGGCCAAAGTACATGTCTTCAGGAAGTTCCCAACAACCACCACGTATTCCACAATTTCCACTTATCCCTTAAATCCCTTTCCCACTCAATATTTCCAACCCTACTTCCCAATTTAGAATGGCATTCTATCTTCCCATATGAGTCTACTCCTCACCGCTCCTTTGAAAATGTCTGAGATTCTCCTTTGGGTTCATCTGTTCCTGCAGTCCCAGATCTGGGCTTCTTGCCCTCTCTGTCTTGGGTCCACTGCTGGGTTGGGGTTCCACTGATTCCTGCTGAATACTTAATAACTCTTGTGATGATTTCAGGAGTGTCATCTTCTCTGGGTGCACTTCCTGCCCCTTCACAGAGACTGTGACCTGGAAACAACCCCCATTTATTGTTAATGTAAGGTCATGAGGAACAATCCCAGAGGAGATTATTTAATACTCCAAAAGAGATCTAGAGTATGGCTAGAGGTACAGGAGGGAGGAGGTTATACCATCAGCTTATAGCAGCTGTAACTCCAAAAGGAAAAAAATTGTAAACCCAACTACAGGTTGAAAAAAATCCTTTCTCTAGTAAATAGGAAACTAAAAAACAAAACATTGTGACAGAGTGGACAATGACACACTCTGGTAGCATCTCTAGACATGTGCTATCCAAAAAAGTTACCTGTTCCAAGACCAGAAAAATAAGCATCACTAGATTAAGAAGTATAAGGGAGACTGTGCCCCCACTTTAAGCCTGTTTATACCCCTTCCCAGTTTCATACTTCTGAATTCCCCTCCCTTCTCACCGAATATCCAGGTCTTCCAGGCTCTTTTTCTAAATCTTCCACCAGCGTCACTGCCTCCTCTCCACTTTCTGGACATTGTTCCAGTACCCAATTCTGGATCTCCCCAGGTAAGATGGTCAGGAACTGCTCTAGCACCAACAATTCTACAATCTGCTCCTTGGTGCGCACTTCCGGCCTTACCCACGCACAGCAAAGTTCCCAGAGTTGACTGAAAGCCTCCCGGGGCCCAGCCACCTCCTGGTAATGGAACCTCCTGAAGCGCTGGCGGAAGGCTTCAGAGTTGGTGCCATTCTCTCTCAGAGTGGGTTTGGCCATCATTTCACAGCAGAAAGCAGCTTCCCTCCACTTAAGGGTCTGAGTTCCAGGGCTCACACCTATCTTCCCATGTCCTTGGAGAATCAACTGCAGACGAGGTTCTCTTTGTAAAGGGAGTTGCTTCCTAGGGTAGAGAAAGATGGCACCATCAATATATTCATATGTCTTGCCAGAGCTGGCCTGACCTCCCACGTGCTCCAACAGCCTCCCCCAAATCTGAGCCCACTTAACTCCCTGAATCAGTGCTGCACAGTGAGTTCAAAGGATGCAGGACAGCTGGAGCTTAAGATGATCTGAAGTCACCATAGTCCTGCTGGATGCCCAAGGGTCGCGGCGGAGCCGCCCCCCGCCCCAGACCCCTGGGTCACCCCACCCCCCACCTTCTCCGTCTGCACTGCCCCTCGGACTCCGAACTATTGATTCCCACCCCGCACAAACTCGAGCGCTGAACGCCGGGCATGTGTTTTTCCCTCGCTGCAAGAATGACCGCTCAGCGAGGGTGTGGGACTAATGACGGGAGGCCTCGCGCAGCGGGAGAAGCTGGCTGGCTCTTGAAGCGAGGCCAGGTACAGGGCTTGTGAAAGTCACAGTGAGCCGTGCAGGGACTGGCCGATGGGCTAGTAACAACGGGTCTCCTGGGGCGAGCGCGGCTCCGAGGGCTGTGGGCTCCGGGAGCCGCGGCCGAGGCGTTCCGGCCTCTTTGTCTTCGCGCCCTCAGGCCGGGTCACTCAGGTGCGCAGGGCAGCAGTCCCGCCTGAGGCCGCGGACCGGGCTGAGGGGCCCTGAAGGAACCTCGGCCCACGCCCGGGAGCGTGTCCCTCTCGGGTTGCCCCTCGGCCCACTCGCATCCCTCCTCCCGGGCCAGCCTCACCCACTCGGGGTCCGGCCCAGCCCAGCTCTCCAGCTACCCCGTCCATCTTCCAAGCCGGAAGTCCGAGGGGATGCCTCGGGACCCCGAAGGCGCATGCGCAACGGCAACTCTCGCCCCTCCTTCCCAGCGCTCCAGGACCGGGGAGAGCTAGTGGGCCCGCCGTGGCCGAGCACTTCCGGGACACAGTGCCAGCCCCTCCCACCTGCGGGTCCGCTCCTCCTGCTGAGCCGTGTTGCGGGCTTGGGACGAACTGCCCCGCGAGGCTTCTTGTGGAACGAACAGCGCTCGCCCCGGCGGTCGGCAGGAGGGGCGCTGGAGGAGAGACTGACGTATCCAGGGACTCCAGGTTCACCGAGGGGATGATCCACGAACTGCTCCTGGCTCTGAGTGGGTACCCGGGGTCAATTTTCACTTGGAACAAGCGCAGTGGCCTGCAGGTACTGCTCAGCGCGGAGCGGACTAACTGGGGAGCCAGCGCGGGGTGGAGTCCGAGGGGCCGCGGGGCGGGGCCTAGCCAAGTGACGGAAGGGCGTGCCCAGGGCCGGTGTGGACCTTGGGCACCTGAGCCAGCCTGGACTAGATGAGAAATGGAGGCAGACCCCAGATGCTTCTCTTGTGGTCTAGGTCCTTTAGTAGGAGTTGCTGGGGAACTGGGTGTAAACGAGGGAGGAAGCCTAGCGTGGTGGCACATGCCTGTAATTCCAGCATCCTGGGAGCTGAGGCAAGAGGGTCACAAATTCAGGCCCAGCCCAGAGAATTT